>CAVNYN010286924.1:2958-26173 GCA_963692815.1 Nyctanthes arbor-tristis
CACTATACTTTAGTTTATGTCAATTTGGAACTAAATTCTTTCTTTAGCATCAATTTGGTAACCAACTTTTAGTTTTCACAAAATCCTCTAATTATATTCAAGTAATTCTTTTAAAATAACAATTTCGTTGCTTACCTCAATTTGTAGAAATTTCCGGGATATTACAGCTAATGTGTAATTTTACTCTAATGGTTTTGAATTATTGTTACTCTAATGATAATTATGATTCTTATATGTCATTATTGGTAAAGTAATAGTAGAAATAATGGAGAAATATAAGTTTAAAATTATATGAATATACTTTTGTTACATTACTATGATACTATAGAGTAAAAAATTATCTTAATTTGAAACAGTGCAAAAATAGTTTGGAGATGAACTAGAGTTTGTGCAAAAGCATTTTCTTTAACTTTTAACGCATTGTATTCATCGAGATTTATGGTAATAGTAATGAAAAAACAAAAAAATGACTTAAGCTCATAATTTGAATAATAATAATAACAACAACATTTAACATAAGACTTAATGAAAATGTACAAGCTAATTGGTGAAGAATGGATGTGGATTTAAAAAGTTAAGATTTTTGGAGGCCTACGTGGAAAGTACCTTTTCTTTTCTTTTTTTTTGGGAAATGTACAGAAAGTAGTTTGTAATGAGTTTAATCGATAAATATATAAAGTATTTTGCAATGGGTTTAACTGAAGTAGACCTTGGGCATTAGATCAAATAAAATGAGTGGAAAATATTAGTTGTCGCCCTAGATGTTTGTCTAATTTATTCATTTACAGAACATTCCCCATATGGACTAATAATTCAAAAATTTCAAGAGACATTGGCAAGGTTAAAGGACAAATTCAAAATCAAGTCCAAGCAAGAAGAATATTGAAATTCAGGTTAAATTTGGGAGATCGGAAGAGCGTCGTGTAAAAGAAAAATTTTCAATAGCAATTAGGTGAAAGACATAGTATTTGTGGCCTAAAAGAACTTTTAATAAGTCTTTCGGGTTAATATAGAAGAGACCATCAAATTTGGAGACTCAATTGCAATTTTTCTAGAAAAATCTATAACTTTAGACTGATATGGACAAAATCAAGAAGTTCAGGGACTTAACAGCAATTTTTTAAAAATATCTGGCCGGTGACCGCCTTAAGCGGGTGCACCCGCCCTTACCGCGGTGTGGCCGCGGCCAGCCAAAAATCTCTGTTGGCCGCTGCTGCCCCGCGGAATGCTTGCCGCGGGTGGCCGCGGCCTGTGCGGCCACACTATTCATTGCTGTGTGGACGCATAGTGAAATTTTTTTTTTTATTAACTTTTGCCCTTTTCATGTCTTTTGCAAATATTTTGGTTCTAAAATACCATCAAATACAAAGAGAAACCATATAATATCTTTTAAGATAAACTTTAGTATTTGAAACCAAAGTGAAACTTATCATTCTTCCTTTTTATTTTTATTAATTTCATTATTCTTACCAATATTGTTGTCAATCAAAATTATTATCAAAACTTAATACCTTTGATTCCATATGTTATTTATTATGTTGCATGACTCATTTCTTCAACTTTTCTTGAGTTAGCAAGATCAAACATTTCTAATGAAGAAAATTGAATAATGTATACCAATAAGTCATATGTTTCGTTTGTCTTCAATTTCTCATAATTCGATCATGTACAAAGAATTCATAAGTTGGTAAGTATTAACTTACTAGCAAGCCGGTTCCGATCTGATGCCTCGCGCAGAGTAGTTTATGCATGTAGTGTCCCTAGAACGTTGCTCTGATACCATTTATGTCACGCCCCCGCTAACTTTACAATATTTACCGAATATCTTATGGAAATTTACAAATTCTGTAGCGGAAGCTTTTATTCAAATAACGGGGACGGGACGTGCGAAACAATTCAATTTATCTTATCTTACAGAGTTTAATAGACAAAGATAATTACATAAGTCAACAAATCGTCAATCTTTTAAAGAAACATTAAATCTAGGTTTTTCAAGAAAATATATAGAACACAAGAAGTTGTATTGATAGATATATTTCATTGATTACCAAGGTGTGCCAAATTATTAGAAAACTTTTACAATGAAAAGTAGTATTCAAATAAATATAAAGATTATATCTCTCTATTGTCTTATATGTTATAACATGTAAAACATATATAGTATAGAGGTGTGCGTAAAAGTATTAAATTCGTGATAGTTTCAAGGACAGGTTTACACCACATGCAAAACTCTACTCCCATTCGCGAGCACGATCCAACATCCAGCATTGCCCTGCTTTTCAATTGTTATGACTTCAATTATCTACAAAAATTGTAATAAGTGGGGAGTGAGTACAACATACTCAGTGAATAACACAATCCTTTGATTCACCTTTCGTTTATAAAACTCATTTCCAAGAAAAACCATTGCATGTATAAAGCTTTTCAATGCACAAAAGGGCCCTATCACTAGTTAAACTACTACCCGTGGTGCGCGCCAGATTCATATCAATTCAATTAAGTGGATCCACAATGATCTCCGGTAGACCCATACCAAGATTCCAATTCAAAACAAACACCACACTAATCTTCCCTATTCCGGGATCATTGAATAGGTCATAGTGCATGAAACAATTCAGAATGGCTAAGGCCATACAATCACAAAGCAATTCGAAACGGGTAGAGCATTAAATAGCGATACAAATGTAATAAATCAATCTTTCTTTCAATAATAATGCATTCAAATCCATGTTTGTCTCATGGAAATCATCAATCAAATACACACTAATCTTATCAAAACTTTATGCATGTAGAAAAGGAATCAAAGTATTAGGTAACCCACCTCAAATATTTTTCGAATAATCCACGTGAAGAAGTATCCTTAAAGCCTTGATATTCCCCAATTAAAGCTATTTTTCAAGCTATAATCCTTTCATATATGGTAAGGGATTCTTTTCAAAGGACAAATAGGTATTTTGGCGGGTTTTTATTGGTTTTCTCCTTCCCATGGCTATTTTGGACGAATTTTGGGGTTCAGGAGAGAAAAGGGAAATGGTTTGGAAGAGAAAATGAAACTCTTAGCTTCCTTATATAATAGTTAGGATTTAGCTAGTTTTAATAACTTTTGAGTTCCGCCAATCACATCGTGACAAGTGGCGCCAATCACAACGTGACAGTGGTGCGATGTGGCACCGCGCACTTGGTGGGAAATTGCCCAAGAAGTCCTTTCCCTTGCATTATCTCTCAATTAAGTTCACACTCTTTATTTCATGTCAATTAAGTCACTACACTTTAGTTTATGTCAATTATCAACCAAATTCTTTGTTTAGCGTCAATTGAATAATAATATTCAAGAAATCTTACAATAATATTCAAGTAATTCTTTCAAAATAACAATTTCGTTGCTTACCTTAATTTGTAGAAATTTTCGAAATGTTACAATCTACCCCACTTAAATAAATTTCGACCTCGAAATTTGTTAAGTAATATGGTAGTAATTATTTTTCAAAAGCATAGTACGCAATCGGATTGTCCTCACTTCAAAGAATGGCTTCCGCTGCGTACTCAAATTCCTTTTTATTGTCAAGAACATGCGTGGTGATTGAGTTATTAACTCCTTTTTCATGCAGGAGTTTTTCATCTTTCTTCAATATCGAAGTTCAAAAATCAAATTTATCTTTTCCCAAATATACCAGAACTAAAAATTTGGGTTGAGCAATTACTCAAAATTTTAACAATTCCAATTACCCGAAATTTTATGCAAATTTTATTCAGAACGAGTTTGGATTGTCAGTTGATCATTTGCTAATTTGATTTCTTGAATCTTATGCTTTTCATAATTATTTCAAGTCCATTCCTAATTTTTGAGTTAATGATCCATAATTGTTTCATAGATTTCATTTTGAGCTTTAAGTTAAATGGAAAATACTAACCAAGGCAAGAAAGGAAAATCAATCGGTTTCAAAGTTTGATGAAATAGAGGGGTGCTGGCAAGAAGAGTTAACTAAGTAACAATCAATAAAGAATCAAAGGGTTAACGTCATATGAGATTAAATAAGATTGAGGGAGAGCAGATGGAAACAGGAAGTTAATTTTACATAAGTTCATTGTTAAGCAAGTAAAATTTCCTGATTGTACAAAGAATCATTGGCGATAGATCACAATTCAAGCAATCTCAAAGGTTCGATCAAAATAGTACAGAGTTATGGAATGAAATTATGTAGTGAAAAGCAAAGGCAATAAAAGTAATAGGTTACTAAGCGGAATTTCTGAGATGACAAGTAGACAATCAAATATGAGCAAAAGTAAACGAGAGAAGAAATTCTCCCAAAATTCAATTGCCTTCCAAGGTACTGGTATTAATTCATATACCAAAGGTATTTCGATTAGCAATGAAAATATAGGGATATTGGCATGATGAAGTTTAGCCAGGAAAATAGCAAATAGTCAAGAATTACAGAAGAGTTAATGTCCCTTGTATTCAAATCAAGCTGAAGGGCATCTGATCGAAAATATGCAATTCTTTATCAAGCAATAAGTTTTTCGCAGTTGTGAGGGAAACTATTACCCATAGGTAATGGTCAAACAATTTCAGGAGCTTAATCAAATGGTATCAAAAGTACTGTACAAAGGCATATATAGTCAAGTAAAGGCAGTGATAGAGAAGCCCAAAGGAGATTTCCAAGATTCTGAATAGACAATCAAGGACGATCAATAATGGGTGAGTACAAGCATAAAAGGAGAAATAAATTTCAAATTTTCAAAGGACTGATGGCGATATATCAAAGGAAAGTCTTTGCTAACGGTTTCTCATCTTATCAAAGGGAATTTTCATGGTTGATTTAATTTTGAGATTAACATAAAACAAAGCTTAGGATCAAGTGATGGGTTAACAAAATTTAGGATCTCAAAATTAAGGGTTCATTAGTGCCAATAAAATAGAAATGTTTTCAAGTCCAAGTACAAAGCAATAGGATTATTATTGACGAATAGAACGCAATGAGTTTGTTAGGAATGCATAGAGCAAAAGGAATAATGCAATCAATTATAAGCAAAAGGTCATACTCAAGGAAACACAATTTTCAGGCAATAAGTGTTGGGTCTAGCAAAAGAATATTTGAGTGACTCAAATAGTTTAACTGGATAGATCATATATAGCCTTCTTAGGCAAGAATTGAAAAGATATTATTTCAAGAGCTTTTTCTTGACAATTCGGGGGTTCAAAATTGTATCAAGAAGAAATCATGTTCAATAAGGTAAATTCTTGGTTTAAAGAACATTGGGAATATTGTCTAAAGAAAGTGTTTGGAGATACATTGAACCAACATGCAAAGGTCGGTTGAAATACAACAATGAAGGAGGCAATGGCCAAATTAAAGGGCATTATAAGGGGCCATATTTTATACTTCAAAATGTAGGTATATTTGTATACTTCCTTGGAGTAATCAATAAGCATTCAGATTTGGCAAATCAAATTTCTTGATTTGAAAAGTATTGGTAATTTCAAGAATTTCTCAATAGTTCGATGAATTGTGTGATGGATGACGATTCTTGATGATTTAAGGGGCCGAATCGCATTCAAAAGAAGTCAGATTCGGCAAAACAAGAGCAAGTGTTTTAGTATACATTGAAACGATATGCAAAGATTTATTGGACATAACTATGAGAGAGGCAATTGATCAAATCAAAGGGTATAACTACGAGAGAGGCAATTGATCAAATCAAAGGGTATATATTTAGCAATCTTTCATTATTTTAGGCAAGCTTATGTTTTGCCTTAGAGTATTTAATAATCATTAAAAATCACTGGTCCAACAATAATTCGAACGAAGTTGGGAAATTGAATTTAAGTCTCTTGCCATGTCCTTGCCACATTTACTTTCCAAATATAAAATCAAAAGATCAAAATAGAATTAAAATTTATCATGGTTCTCAACCACTTTCTGTAGGTATCACTATTTTTAGGAACATTTAATTTAGTAACTCAAAACAATTCTATCAATTCATTAGTCAATATAATTTCATCAATTCATTGAGTAAATTCATTCCAATTAAATGGGCAAATTTCTTAATGGTCCATGAGTTTAATTCATGGCTCAAAATTTATCAATCAAACTCTTAACAAGTACTTTCGTTAAATCTTTTGAATAATTCTCAATAAATGAGACTTATAATGTTCATAAAATAAACGTCATTTTGTTTCTCCATTAGCCCAAAATCATACTTTAGTAAGTTGATCAAAATGGAAAAATTTTTCAACCATTATATTCAATGACAAAATTTGGGGTACATGTTGGCGGTTTTATAACATAGTCCAAAAGTTAAAATTTCAAGAATCAATAACAGAATTAGCACAAAATTCAAAATCAAGTTTGAGTAAGGAAATATTAAAAGCCGGGCTAAGTTTGGATGTAGAATGGCCAAAATTTTCAAGAGCCAATGGCAAAGTTAAAGCACAAATTCAAAATCAAGTCCAAGCAAGAAGAATATTGAAATTCAGGTTAAATTTGGGTGCAAAAGACCAAAAGAAAAATTTTCAATAGCAATTATGTGAAAGACATAGTGTTTATGGCCTAAAAGAACTTTTAATAAGTCTTTCGGGCTAATATAGAAGAGACCATGAAATTTGGAGACCCAATTGCAATTTTTCTAGAAAAATCTATAACTTTGGACTGATCTGGACAAAATCAAGAAGTTCAGGGACTTGACAGCAATTTTTTAAAAAATCTGGTCGGTGACCGCCTTAGTCGCGGTGCACCCGCCCTTACCCGTGGTGTGGCCGCGGCCGGCCAAAAAAATTCTGTTGGCCGCGGCTGCCCTGCGGAATGCTTGCCACGGGCCGCCGCACTGTTCATCACTGTGCGGCCGCACAGTGAAATTTTTTTTTTTTTTTTTTAACTTTTGCCCTTTTTCATGTCTTTTGCAAATATTTTGGTGCCAAAATACCATCAAATACAAAGAGAAACCATATAATATCTTTTAAGTTAAACTTTAGTATTTGAAACCAAAGTGAAACTTTTCATTCTTCCTTTTCGTTTTTCTTAATTTCATCATTCTTACTAATATTGTTGTCAAACAAAATTATTATCAAAACTTAATACCTTTGATTCCATATGTTATTTATTATGTTGCATGCCTTATTTCTTCAACTTTTCTTGAGTTAGCAAGATCAAACATTTCTAATGAAGAAAATTGAATAATGTATACCAATAGGTCATATATTTCGTTTGACTTTAATTTTACATAATTCTATAATGTACAAAGGATTCATAAGTTAGTAAGTATTACTTACTAGCAAGCTGGTTGGTCGATGCCTCGCGCAGAGTAGTTTATGCATGTAGTGCCCCTAGAACGTTGCTCTGATACCATTCTGTCATGCCCCCTCTAACTTTACAATATTTACCGAATATCTTATGGAAATTTACAAATTCTGTAGCGGAAGCTTTTATTCAAATAACGGGGACAGAACGTGCAAAACAATTCAATTTATCTTATCTTACAGAGCTTAATAGACAACGATAATTACATAAGTCAACAAATCGTCAATCTTTTAAAGAAACATTAAATCTAGGTTTTTCAAGAAAATATATAGAACACAAGAAGTTGTATTGATAGATATATTTCATTGATTACCAATGTTGCCAAATCATTAGAAAACTTTTACAATGAAAAGTAGTATTCAAATAAATATAAAGATTATATCTCTCTATTGTCTTATATGTTATAAGACGTAAAACATATATATTATAGAGGTGTGCGTAAAAGTATTAAATTCGTGATAGTTTCAAGAACAGGTTTACACCACATGCACAACTCTACTCCCATTTGCGAGCACGATCCAACTTCTAGTATTGCCCTGCTTTTCAATTGTTATGACTCCAATTATCTACAAAAATTATAATAAGTGGGGAGTGAGTACAACATACTCAGTGAATAACACAATCCTTTGATTCACCTTTCGTTTATAAAACTCATTTCCAAGAAAAACCATTGTATGTACAAAGCTTTTCAATGCACAAAAAGGCCCTATCACTAGTTAAACTACTACCCGTGGTGCGCGCCAGATTCATATCAATTCAATTAAGTTGATCCACAATGAACTCCGGTAGACCCATACCGAGATTCCAATTCAAAACAAACACCACACTAATATTCCCTATTCCGGGATCATTGAATATGTCATAGTGCAGGAAACAATTCAGAATGGCTAAGGCCATACAATCACAAAGCAATTCGAAACATGTAGAGCATTAATTAGTGATACAAATGTAATAAATCAATCTTTCTTTCAATAACAATGCATTCAAATCCATGTTTGTCTCATCAAAATCATCAATCAAATACACACTTATCTTATCAAAACTTTATGCATGTAGAAAAGGAATCAAAGTATTAGGTTACTCACCTCAAATATTCTTTAAATAATCCACGTGAAGAAGTATCCTTAAAGCCTTGATATTTCCCAATTAAAGCTATTTTTCAAGCTATAATCCTTCCATATATGGTAAGGGATTCTTTTCAAAGGACAAATAGGTATTTTGGCGGGTTTTTATTGGTTTTCTCCTTCCCAAGGCTATTTTGGACGAATTTTGGGGTTCGGGAGAGAAAAGGGAAATGGTTTGGAAGAGAAAATGAAATTCTTAGCTTCCTTATATAATAGTTAGGATTTAGCTAGTTTTAATAACTTTTGAGTTCCGCCAATCACATCGTGACAAGTGACGCCAATCACAACGTGACAGTGGTGCGATGTGGTGCCGCGCACTTGGCGGGAAATTGCCCAAGAAGTCCTTTCCCTTGCATTATCTCTCAATTAAGTTCACACTCTTTAGTTCATGTCAATTAAGTCACCACACTTTAGTTTATGTCAATTATCAACCAAATTCTTTCTTTAGCGTCAATTGAATAATAATACTCAAGAAATCTTACAATAATATTCAAGTAATTCTTTCAAAATAACAATTTCGTTGCTTACCTTAATTTGTAGAAATTTTCGGAATGTTACAGGATCGCTCAAATCACATGAGTCTTATGATCATTAAGTGTCCCATTTCAGAAGCTTTTAGAGGTGCAAAAGCTGGAGAGATGATTAATGCTAATGATTTTCTTGTCAAAATTGAAAAGCGTTTTGTGAAAAATGATAAGGCTGAAATAGGTACGCTTGTGCAAAGCTTGATTTCATAAGGGGTACATTATAGAGATGGCTCATCTTGCTTTAGCAATAAAACTTGAGCTCTCTGATGACTTGCTCGTACATTTGGTATTGATATTACTTCCTCCACAATTCAGCCAATTTAAGGTTAGCTATAACTGCCAGAAAGAGAAATGGACTCTTAATGAGCTCATTGACATTGTGTACAAGAGGAAGAAAGATTGAAGCAAGATAAGATTGAAATGACTCATTTAACTAGCACCTCTATCGAGCAAAAAAGGGGCAAAGAAGGATAAAGTTGCTACTAAAGGTCTGCCACATACGAAAAACAGTAGGAAATTGAAGGTTGCTTCTTTTGCAAACAGTCTGGACATGTAAAACACTATACAAAATATCATGCTTAGCATGCAAAGAAAGGTACAATTCTTACTTTGGTCTACTCTGAGGTTAATTTAGTTTTATTACCTAGAAACGCTTGGTGGTTAGACTCAAGTGCTACCACATTTTGATGCAGCGTTGCCTGAGCTATCGAAAGCCAAATGATGGTGAAAGATACATCCATGTCGGTGATGGCAAATTGGTTGTGGTTGAAGCAATAGGCCTATTAGCTTATTGCTAGGAACTTGTTACCATTTAGATTTGAAAGACACTTTTGTTGCTCTGTCTTTTGGATGGGATTTGATTTCTGTTCCCAAACTGGACAAATCTGGATATTATTGTTCTTTTGGAAACAATCAATTTGGTCTTTTATTAAATTCAAATATTGTGGGTACTTGTTCATTAGCTTCATATAATATCCTATATTTGCTTGATACAGTTATGTCTTATCATAAAATCTTGTATGTTGAATCACGTGGTACTGAACATAAATTAAATAAAGAAGCTTCAATGTCATTATGGTATAAGCATTTAGGTCATATCTCAAAAGCAAAAATTGAAAAACTTGCGTCTGATGACATTTTGGATTCCCTTGATTTTACAGACTTAAATGTTTGTATTGATTGCATCAAGGGAAAGTAGAAGAAAACTAAGAGATTAGGTGCCAACAGGGCTTCAGACGTCTTAGAACTAATCCATACTGATATTTTTGAACCATTTTCTATAGCTTCTTAGAATGGTCAACAATATTTTATATTATTCATAGACAATTACTCACTTTATGCGTACCTATATCTAATTCATAAAAAATCTCAATCACTGGATGTGTTCAAGGTTTTTAAAGCTGAAGTTGAGAATCAACTCAACAAAAGGATAGAGACTGTTAGATCAAACCATGGAAGTGAGTACTATGGCAGATATAACAGTTTAAGTGAAAAATGTCCAAGGCCATTTGCTAAATTTCTAGAGTGCAGAATCGTCCCATAGTACATAATACCAAGATCTCCTAGTGTGAATGGTACGGCTGAGAGATGAAATACAACTCTTAAGGACATGGTAAAGAGTATGATTATTCATTCTACCTTACCACAATCACTCTGAGGAGAAGCATTAAAAACAGCAACTTACATTCTTAATGGAGTACCAACTAAAGCAATTGCCAAAGCAACTTATGAGCTCTGGACAGGCAAAAAGCCTAGTTTTAAGCATTTTCACATTTGGGGACGTCTAGCTAAGGCTAGGCCTTATAGACCACATGAGGATAAATTGGACTCTAATACAGTAAATGGTTATTTTATTAGTCATGCAGAGCGATCTAGGGGGTATAAGCTTAATGGTCCCACACAGCGGTCAATTTTTTGAGACGGGAACTACTACATTTTTTAAGGATGTTGAGGTTTGTGCCTGGTGAGGGGAATAAAGTCAGAAACATTATGTTCAAGGAGGAATCAGCTTCAATTCCTATTATTGCTTTTGAAGATGTACTGGTTTCCATACCTGTCAATAATCAAGAAGCGAGTTAGGATCCTTAACTAGACAATATTGAACAACCTCCTATTCAGAAGAAGGGCAAACTCAACAACCTTAAGGACTAAAGGGATCCACAAGAGAAGGGAGAAGTGCTTTTTCGAATGATTATATAGTACTTCCCCAAGAACATGAAGAACATAATGGAATGATGGAAGATGTCCTATCAACTTTCATCAAGCCATAAAGAGTTCTAATTCTCAAAAGTAGATAGATGTTGTGAATGATGAATATTAAGTCTATATAAGTCAATAAAGTTTTGGATCTTGTCCCATTGCCAGAAGATGCGAAACCTATCGGTTGTAAATAGATATTTAAAACCAAAAGGTATTCGAAAGGTAATGTAGAAACATATAAGACTCGCCCTGTAGCTAAAGGCTTTACTAAAGAAGGCATTGATTTCAAAGAGGCTTTATCTCTGGTTTCTACAAAAGACTTTTTCAGGATAATTATAGCTCTTACTGTACATTTTGATCTTGAGTTTTATTAGATGGATGTAAAGACAACGATTCTCAATAGTGACATTGATGAAACAATTTTTATGGAGCAATCAGAAAACTTTGTGTCAAGAGACTCAAAGAAGAAGGTATGCAAACTTAAGAAATCCATCTATGGACTCAAGTAGGCTTCTCGTCACCACAAATTTAGTCAAGTAATTGTCTCGTTTTGAGGTAAATCCAGTTGATGATTGTGTGTATTAAAATTTCAATAGGAGTAAGCATATTTCTCAGGTTTTATACGTTGATGACATGTTACTAGCCAGTAACAATATAGGCCTATTGCACGAGACCAAGAGATTTCTATCAAAGAATTTTGAAATGAAAGATCTTTGTGACACCTCTTTTGTATTAGGGCTTTAGTTACAACGAGATCATTCTAAGGGTATTTCTTGGATTATCACAAAGAGTTATATCGATAAGGTACTTAAAAGGTTTGGTAAGCAAAATAGTAAACCAGTTGATACCCCAGTCGCTTATGGTGAAAATTTTAGTCTCCAACAGTGCCCTAAAAATGATTTTGAACTTAAGGAAATGCAGAAGGTTCCCTATACATCAGCTATTGGGAGTTGTATATGTGCTCAAATTTGTACATGTCCAGATATAGCATTTATCATTGGAGTGCTAGGCATATATTTAAGCAACCCTGGTATAGATCATTGGGGAGCAGCCAAACGGGTTATAAGGTACTTAAAGAGAACAAAAGATTACATGCTCACATACAAGAGATCGGACCAGTTGGAGATCGTTGGGTATTCTGACTCTAATTTCAATGGATACCAAGACAATAGAAGATCCACTTTAGGCTACATTTATCTGTTGGCTGGGAAAGCTATTTCTTGGAAGCGTGCTAAGCAGACACTCATAGATTCTTCTACTATGGCAATAGAATTTTTGGCTGGTTATGAGGCATCCAATCATGGAATATGGCTGCGAAATTTTGCCACTGGGCTGTGCATTCTAAATTGTGTTGAAAGACTGCTTAGGTTATAGTGCGACAATAAGTCAGCAATGTTGTATTCCCATAACAACTAAAGCTCATCTAAGTTAGAACATATTGACACAAAGTTTCCAGTTGTAAAAGAATTCCATAGAGCAGCACATTGGGACGAACTCCATGATTGCTTATCCACTTACTAAGGGAATATTACCCAAGGTCTTTCATGAGGACACCACTCATAAGGGTGTTGTATTGTTTGAGGATATCATGGTTTAGTGGGAGTTTATTGTTGCTCTATGTTTTACTTTGGACATATTTATGTATTCGGATATTTTTTTGTACATAATTAAAGTATTTAGTTACCACTCTGTTATATTATGTTTAGGATTGATCCCACTAAGGAATAAGGTAGGACCAGTTGGAAATAGGTTTGATCACATTGCATGCAATTTCCATGCTATTCATCCATGATTGATCTTATATCATTTGGTTGTATTAGTATACGTGACCATTGATGGATTTAGCCAAGTTCTAAATCATGACGAAGACTACTTTGATCATCTATGAGTGTGATCACTAGACGAGATTGTTCAGAAATACCCTAATTGTGATAGCCAGTTTTTAGAGCTCATAAGGTTAAGCACATTTATTGAATTACATATGTGGTTCAGTGAGAAATTGTTAGATAAAATTCAACATGTGGAGCTACACATGTAATATTAATGTGTGGTTCTATCCTAAGGTGTTGCCAATTAAAAGTGTTCTATAAAGTTTTATGGCTACAAGATATTAAAGTGTCAGGGAATTAATGTGTAGAGACTGTTTTTGTATTTCTAAATTGTTAAAGGAGCCGATTTGGAAATACCATAAAGTTACGTCTATATATTGGCCATGGTCCCCGATTGAATGCAGGGTTTTTTCCATTTTCTCTACCTCCTCATCGACAGAGAAAATTCAAAATGGAACTACAAATCAATTGGAAAAACATAACCTATTAGATCAAGAAAACCGATGGATTCAGGTACGCTTCCATAGCCTTTCATCGTATTCTCTTTGATTCAATATGGGATCTGGAAATCATGTCTAGTGCATGGATTTAATTATGGTTTTACATGATTTTGGTTTGGTAGTTTTATTCAACGAACACGGGCTTTCTAAACAAAGGACAATATGCGAGCATGACTTTACCACAACAGTGGAATTGTAATGTTCACCAACAAGCTTCTCAGACTTACTTTTCTTGGCCTTAATAACATGAACCACCAAGAATTCTTCACATAAGAAAACTGCTGTTTGAAAAATAGTGAACTACTTGTGTTAAGCATCCTAAACATCATCAGAGCTTATGTATTATCCAGACTAATGAAAATAAAAAATTTTCAAATTGTTTAGTAGATTCAGCAAAAATGTTACGTGAAGAATCAACGTGACATGAATTGAAAAGTATGCATGTTATTCAATTCCCATTTGAAAATAGATATATATTCGCTAAACTATCATCATCCACATTTATTATGACTTTCAAGGACTACGGAATTCGCCTTTGTTCATTCCATTTCTATTCTAGAACGGAAATAAAAAACTAAAATGGGCCAAAATGCCGCATAAGCAGTATCATAGGATCATCAAGCTTTCTCAGTTTTTACACACACCATTTTGATAAGGTGCGAATACCGATGTCACTTAATCCATGAAAAAAGGATATTGGTTTCTTTTAAAGAATAAAATAAAAATTATAATTGAACATGACACATGCCCAAAACTGACAACTTCAAAATGAAGTCCTGTAAATATAGCCTTCAATCTTGCACCTTGTTCGGACAATTTCTCAAAAAATAATCATTAAATGTCACACTGCCATTTATTTCAGCTTACAAACACACATAAATAATGATAATATAAAAAAAAAAAAAAGGAGAGAGAGGGAAAAACTAGCACAGCTTTGTCATGATTGTAAAATGCATTGTCTTTAATTTGTTCAAATTTTGGATCCATGATGCTATAATAAGAATTACAGAAGTAAGCAGTATGCCCTTCCTGTCAAAGAAACTCTTTGCTCATGGAATATCGTAAAGATAACACTGCCACTTAACAGAAAAAAACCTGGTGTTTAGAAACTTTATAGTTTCTGTGTTTGCTAAGCACATATGAATTACTCGAGGTTATATATGAATAGAAAATAGGTAATTGATAAATAAAATAAGATCATAGCATAATGAAGAATTAAGAAAACAATTTACATGCTATAAGAATTTTATCCAAATATAACACTACCGAGACCACCCGTAAGTAAAGCACAAAAACTCACGAAAGGGGTATCTCCCTTAAAAGCACTTAATAAATGCTGTGGGAGAGCGAAACTTCATAAACAATGTATAACAATTAGTACAAGAGTAATGTTACACTTCTTTGTTGGTTTATCAATTAGTTCACCGGTTTACAATTTTAACTCTAAAATATCTAAAACTCAAATTATTTAAATTCTTTAATGGAAAGTTTTACCCTTTATGTTAATACACAACCAGTAAACTAATTGGTAAACTAATATGGAAGTTTATCATTACTCTTAGCACAAAACAAACTTCACCAGCAAAATCCACCATCCATTTCAAGAGCTGAAGTCATTAGGGTAGTTTCACCTTCTTGTTGACCTGCAAAATTTAGAGCTTAAAGCATGTTAGTTACCATCAGCGGCTGAGCCAAGAGACACTACGTACAAGATTGCGCCCTATAGTACATAGATAAAACCTTTATATAATTTTTTTATTAATCTATTTGTATAAATAAATGTATAAATATATTTACAGAAATAGTGCAAAATTACAATTTTACCCTCTGTTGTGCAATAAAAGAAGTAGAGAATACATGGAGAGAATTATATTTCTCTATCTGTAAACTTATTTATACACTCATCTGTACATGTAACGTCACTCTCTCTCTCTCTCTTTTTTGCCAATTTGGTGTGCCCAGCCCACTATTCCCTCCATCGAATACCCCACCACCATATCAAAATAGCATATCATTCCCAAGAAACCGCATTGGAGAAATTTGTATATGTAATACACGCAATAGATAGAATATACGGTGTCTTTTAGTATTACAGCGATGGGTAATATCCATAACATGCTAAAATTAGATATATTAAATTTAAATATGAAATACAACTGAGTTGTATTAACCATGGCAATACAATAATACGGTGCAACTGAAATATTATAAATAGCGGAAATGTTTATAGTGTAATGCCCCATTTTTTTTTTAAACAAGATTAACTGAAGAGCTACTTTTTTTTTAAAACAAAATTAACTGGAGAGCTACTGAAGTCTCAATCACCAACAATGATTAAAAAAATTATTTAAACAAAAAGAAGGTGCTGAATTTTTTTAAAACAATATAATCCCATAGCTTAGTGCGGAAAACTTGCAGCTTCAATTTAAATCAATGTAATTATAAATAAATCATTATCTCAATGTCAACTAAAAATAAAACATTTATAATGCCATCTAAAAATAATTCCATTTACTAAAATTTCATAAAATTAGCAAGCTCCTCAGCCTGAAATGTTTTAAAAATAGGGTAATAAGCATAACTGGTATACGTAGTGGGTATGCAGCAAGATACATCAAACCCAAACATGTATTCTCAATTATGTAAAAATAATATAAGAGCAAAATTGTGCTGCGACATAACCCCAAGGACCCGATTTCAATCCTAGACCTATTTACAGACCTTGACAATAGGTTTATGCACACAAATAATTAAATTTGCGCTGTGCCTTTCTCAAGGGCTCAATTTCGACCCTGCATTTATTTGTAGTCCCTGTCAATTGTTGATAATTTAAACAAAACTAGAGCAAAATGGGTTGAAAGTAGAAAGAGAATTGCCAATCATTGTTTTACTCACAAATGCTAATATTGATTGGTCCCGTGTAAATAGGCGCACACAAATGAATATGAATTGGAAAAACGAAAGATATTCACATTATGAAACTTTTTTAAAGAAATATTAGTATGGGTATATGGGTATTAAACAACGGTACAACATAATAGTTATATTACAAAACTAATGTATGAATGAGTAACTTCTATGTTAAATAAATAAATAAATATATATATATATAATATAAAACAATTGACAACTTACTAAAAAATAAATGAAAAAATAACATTATAATTAGACACCGTAAAGCGAAACCAATAAAGCTAAACGAATTACAATTGACTCTTAAAAAAATACACTAGAAACTATATAAAATCCCAAACTAATAACATAAAAAACAATCATAATTAACAAAAGACATTAATGGAACTTTTGCCTAATTCAAAAAAAAAAAAAAAAAAAGAATCGTTCAATACATCCATAAAAGCTTTAATGTATGTATTCGTAACATCAATACATCCGTGGTTTATAGTCTCTGTATGTATTCGTAACCTAATCTAGAGATGGAACACCTGGATATGTGGAATAAGTGTAAATATGAGCACATCAAAAAAAGCATATAAGAGTAACACTTAAAACTATATGCTTCTTATCTTTGATAGAATAACACAAAAAATGAAAATAAATAAATAAAACAATAAGTAGAACTTCTTTCTTCAAGCAATTCCTGACACGACCCGTCCTAGATCTTCTTGCCGGACCTAGAATGTGACGTACGCCGATGGCAGGTGCCAACAAGATGTCAAACCCACCACCAAGGCATCTTGACTTTTCTCTCCTTCAGAATTTCTTTTTTCTTTTTTTTTTCAACTAATAATTAAAACTTGAAAGAATTTACCAAAAATTTCAACAAAGCATCATCTATAATGAGACTTTAACCGACCTCCAATTCATAAGTAATTCTTACACAACCACATCAAAATGCCTCAAAGATTTTCATCATTCCCATCTTGCTGCATAAAATAGCCATAGTAAAACTAACACACGTCCTAGTCAACCCACTTTAAATACATAGGTCCCGAATACATAATTCACCATCAAGAGCCTTCTATTAAATAAACATAAAGTCCACATGCGTACTAAAGAAGATTTCATCAATATGGCTAACAGGCTAACTCTTGACAATACTTATACTACATACATCCCGATGTGGCCTTGCACATGCTCCATCCTTGCAGTTCAACCCTGCTTAGTTCCCAAAAGGGAAATGCGAGGGAAATATGAGCTTGTGGCCTAGTGAGTAGAAGCATTACAAATAAGTATTTTCTTTTATACTTAAATATAATATACATTTCAAAGACATTTTGTATGAGAAATCATTAGCCAATCAACTTTTGAAGCAATAGCCTCAGGATTTTTTTACCCATAGTATATCAAGCAACTTTTTTTGAATTTTTCTTTAGATATCTTATTGATCATTAGAATGGCGTTATATAGCGTATATGGGAAATAAGAGAATTGATTCCTTCTTCGAAAAAAGAACATGCGAAGTGACCGCTGCGCCTCAGGTTGTTGATACTTCTACCCTTAATCATGAATCTCTTAATTTGGGAGATAAAGGTCGTCAAGATCCATATGATATTGCTTCTTCACTTGAAATCCATCCAAATAACAGCTTGAGAATTGAATATGAGGAACATGAATTCAATCTATCTTCTCTGGAATGTGATCCTCGACTATGTAAAACAATCTTCAATTATCCCATACAATAATGGGATGCAATTTGGCGTGCTTAGTTAGTTTGGTCCATACCAACCAACTCTTCCTAGAACATCATTTTATGATGGTAAGAATGGTCAGTGTTTTCTCCCTGCTTGGTATAAAATCTTTCTAGATTGGTTAGAATTTTCTCTAGCAAAAAATAGAGCATTTTGTCTACCATGCTATCTTTTTGCTCCACCATCTACATGTATGGGACAACATGTGTTCATTATTGAAGGCGTTAGAAATTGGAAGAAAGTCAATGATGCGAAAAATTGTACCTTTCTAAATCATGTAGGAACCAATCCAAACTCAATGCATAGGAAGGCCGTTAATTATTGTCATGACATTGAATTCATTGCAGCACATATATAAAATTATTGAGAAGCAAAGCCATAAAAGAGTTGTTGGCAACAGATTAAAAGTTAAAGTGTCTATAGCTGCAGCAAAATGGTGTGCATTTCACGGAGTAGCACTCAGAGGTCATGATAAAAGTCTAGACTCAATCAATAGGGGGTATTTTATGGAAATGATTAAACATACCGCTGCTTTCAACAATTTATTGTGAATGAAGTTGGGAATCCTAAATTTTGCATTCTAGCTGATGAATCTCAAGACACATCGAAGAGAGAGCAAATGGCCATTGTACTTAAATTTGTTGATAAGTAAGGTTACATTCGAGAGAGGTTCTTTGACATTGTCCATCTTCTTGACACAAAGGCATCAACTTGGAAGAATGAGATACATAGAATCCTATCTCATCACAATCTTAGCATACTAAATATCCATGGTCAAAGATACGATGGAGCTAGCAATATGCAAGGGGAGTGGAATGGATTGCAAGCCCTGTTTCCTGAATAATGTCCCTATCCATAGTATATTCACTACACTACAAAAAATTCAGTTTTTTGCAACGGCAAAAGACTGTCACAAAAGGCTACAAAACTGTTACAAAAACTTTTTACCACAACATTGTCATGGTTATTGAGCCTTGGTATTTAATGGACATAGCAAAAGCATTTGTCACAGCACATAGCCGTCACAAATAGTATCTGCATCAGCTTTGCCATGGTTTTTTTTTAGTTGTCGCATTTAATATGTTTTAAGTACAACTTACATGCAACAGACAGAAACCGTTGTAAACGATACTGTTGCCACAATTTTCTCTCCCTTACCAATAAACAAATTTGCACTGAATACTTGCTACAACCTTATTGCCGTGGCAACAAGAACGTATTTACCACGGCCATAATGACATCACATGCCGTCACAAATTAAATAAGTATGGTATATTTGTTACAACATTGCTACCATTGTAAAAAGTGCATTTGGTATAGATATAACGTCATCACAAAATGTAATATTTTATTTTTCAATTTTTTTTGCCACATATATTTTTGTCATCACAAATGATGCACATTGATTTTCATTTTTCGTCTACATTATCATGCCATCTCTAATAATGAACTAGTTCATAACTCAATCAAAGAAATTCTAATACTTCAAAAAGAAAGCTCATCTCATTCTAATTAATATATTATTAAAGCATATTGCCAACAAACTTGTAAATAATATAATAACATATTATATTATTCGTGACGGTCAATTTAAAACTGTGGTAAAAGATAACCTTATTTAGGATAGTCGGGTTTTTTGTCATATAAATTCTTTTCACCACGATGTATTTACCACCGCTTACAAATATTGTGGTAAAAAGCTCATTTTCTTACGACAACAAATTTTGCTGCTGTATAAAGTATATTCACTACAATATATATGAAGTCATAACAAATAACTCGTCACAAAAACCCGATTTTCTTGTAGCATGCTCATCAACTTTAGCTGTCACTTGTCACCACATCAGGGCAAGTCATTCTAGTATCACAATTTTTTGATTACGTATCTCTTAATGTTAATTTGGTCAACTCTTCAAGTAAACGAGCAGACAAACTTAGAAACTCTAAAGCAGCTAGAATTGCAGTAATGACTGCAAAAGATGAAGATGAGAAGATTGAAATAGGTAGAGGAAAGAATCAAATTGGAACACTTAGGCGTGCTAGTAGTACACGATGGAGCTCATACTTTAGTTCTATTTCTAGTCTACTTGTAGTGTTTGATGATACTTGTTCTGGTTTAGCATATATTATCAATGATGGAAGCACTCTGGCTAATAGGAGTGAAGTTGATGGTATGTATGATGTTATAACATCTTTTGAGTTTGTGTTTATTTTACATTTGATGACAGATGTCATGGGATATACATATGTTCTTTGTTAGACCTTAATATTTAAGTCCCAGGATATTTTGAATGTAATAGATTTGGTGACAATTACAAATAGTAGGCTTCAAAAATAGAGAGTGAGGGATGGGATGATTTATTGAGCAAGGCAAAGTCATTTTGTACTGCAAAAAAGATAAATATTCCAGATATGGATTCTATATACAAAGCAAGTTGAGGAAGGAAACAAAAGGATCCCATCACTATGTTGCATCATTATAGAATAGATTTATTTCTTGCAATTGTAGATTTTAAATTCAAGATATAAGCAACATATTTAAGGAAGATGTAATGGAGTTACATATTCTTAGCTCATCATTGGATCCTAGGGAGGACTACAAAGAATTTGATGACGAGAAAATTTGCCAGCTAGCACATAAATTCTATCCAGTAGACTTTACTGATCAGGAGAAGTTGCATTTTGAAAAACAATTAGAGTTTTTTGAAATTGAAATCCACCTTAGTTCTCAGTTTCAAAACTCGTCAATGCTTTCTGAGGTGTGTGAAGTGTTGGCAATGACTGGTAAATCAATGAACTATAATCTAGTTGACAGGTTGATCTATCTTATTTTGATTCTTCCAGTTTCCACAGCCACGACTGAGTGTGCATTTTCAGCTTTAAAGATCATTAAAATGAGGTTGAGGAATACAATAGGGGGTGGCTTTTTGTCTAGTGCTATGTTCCTATATATTGAGAAAGATATGATTAACACTTTCTCAATGGATTTTCTTGTTGATGAGTTTGAAGAGATGCACACACAACGAGACCAATTTAAAATGCCAAAACCATCTCCACCCTTGAACTGTTATATTTTTTGCCCTTTTGTTTGTATACTTGTGTTGTATGTAATGCAGAACGTAGAATTATTTTGTGGAGTTTGATGTATAAAATTATTTTCATCAAAGTTTAGCGTTCGCTTTGTTTGACGAAGAAAACAATATACAGTTAATATTACATTATTATTTTGCCCCGACAAGATTTAAATCCTAGATATGCCACTGCCAACATCTATTTTACGCACACTCAAGGATCAATTGCAAAATAAAAATAAAAATAATACAAGAAAAGAGCATGAACAATTTAATTAAATACAACAATCAATAATGCAATAAGTACAATAATAAATTTTAGGTGTAGATATTCACCATATAGCCTGCATTCTATTGTTGATTTCATTTTCAATATCAATGACATAAAGTGGTGCAAACTTTAGTGCTTAATCATTAGGAGGCAATAGACTCCCAATCTAATAATAATTATGTCCACTCAATCTAAATACTGGAGGAGATTTTCTTGTGTTTAAGCTTCTATCGATCCTCCCTCCCATTGTCATAATAGAAGACACCATATTATCTTTGTGGATATTTCAAGTAAAGTGCTTACTCGTCTAACTCAATCAAAAATTCAAATCATCAAGAACAATACAAGGATCCCTCATTAGTGGTAGCTCTACATTTCCATTTTTTTTTTCTTTCTTTTTTTTAAGTAAAGACCACTAGCGTGGCTGATTTTATTAATAATGAAAATAGGAATAAATGAGGGGGACTAGGCCTGATCTCTTGTCACTACAAGAAATAAAAAACAAAAGAAGCTCCAACAAGGAGAGTGTAGCGACCCAAAAATTTTTAGAAATAAATTTTATTAAATAGTTACGCGTCGTTATAATCTCACCAATTTTAAGTTTGGTTAAGTTCGCGCTCATCCAGTCAAATACTCTGAAACTTAATTAAAATTTTATATTAAATAATTTGTTTTCTATAGTCCAAATCATTTGCATCAAACGAATTTTATTTCAGCTATTTTATAAAAATCCTAGCTCGACTTGTCTTAGCCGCAGCTATTATTTCATAATTTATTTAGCTTCGACTACGGGTACACATGAAAGTTCGTATGCACTAAACTCTATCTCCCAGTTGAACTAGGAGATTGTAACTGAAAACCTATAAATCTAATCACTCCTCATACGCATTACACACATATAATTCCAGTAAAGAATCTGTGAGTCTACCTCTGTGTTCTTCTTTAAACTAATAGTTAGATACATCAATATACTCACACATACACATAGCCATACAATGCACTCAAGAAATCTTGTGCCCAAATTACACAATCAGATACACTTGAGGCACTTTCCACCGCCGACTAATGCCCCTTCATTGCCGGAATTTCATCAGCCAATCACCTCCATCCCGGCGGCAAATCCAATCCTACCCACACACTCCTGCTGCCATCGGCCAGAAAGAAAAAAAAAAAAAAACCATGGAACCCCAACTGATCCCAACTGCGCAGACACATCGCTCCCCCGAATCACACCCCTTATCTGCGGTCAAACAGCCACCGCTACCCCTTCTGCCTGAGCCTCAACCTCCACGACTCCCTCTAGGTCCTCTAAGTCGACTGAAATTCCGAACCCAAAGGTCGCCCATGCCACCTACCGCGGACCCAACTCTCGGTCGACCTTCCCAAATCGCTCATTGAGCCTAACCGCAGCCCCTGCCAGCCCTACACCTGCAACCCAAAAATCACGAGGCACAACTCCTTGGTCAACAGGAACCCCAGTCGCGTCCCTCACCCTCTCGCTGGAATCCCTTTCGCCAGCGTGTCGGTCGCACACCTTTTGGTCGAAAAACCCACTCCCATTTTCATCTACTGTGCTCTTCCGATCTGATTTGGGAGATGAGTGGGATTTGGGAATTTTTATAAAATTTCTAATTTCACCTGAGTCCCTGAGTTAGGTTTGGAGTCATTTCGGTCCTTGAGATTTCATTGACTCTTAAGCAGCTCAAAACTATCTCTTAGGGTATTTTCTAGAGATCGGAAGAGCGTC
>CAVNYN010286925.1:0-46095 GCA_963692815.1 Nyctanthes arbor-tristis
CTTTCTCACCACAATTCAAGATGTCTTGCACCAATTTGTTGAAAACTTCCAAATTGTCATCTAAATCCTTAGTTAAGTCAACCTTGAAGTTGAAAAAACTCTCAAGTAAATAAAGCTTATTTGTAGTGGATTTTGACATATAAAGATTCTTCAACTCTTTCAAAGAGCTTTTGTAGAGTCATGTTTGCCAATCTTTCGCAAAACAGTATCAGATAGGTGTAAAAGGATAGAATTGTAAGCCAACTCATCCATTTTACCCTTTTCTTCTTTTGTCAATTTTGTGAGAAAATTTCCGTTAATAGCTTTTGAAATCTTTTGTTGTACAAGAAGTTCCTTCATCTTTTATTGCAAAATTGAAAAATCACACTTCCTATCAAAGACCCAACGCAGAGTGTAATAATGTCGTCTCGCCAAACAAACACAAAGCACGCAAGAATAACTATCACACAAGTGACCACAAGCAAAGTATAAGCAATTACACTAAATACTAAGGTACTGTTTGGTTGCAAGCATAGAAAATGTATGGAAAGAAAATGAATTCTAGGCAATTAAATTCCTTAGAATTAATTTTCCTGGGAAATATCAATTACACATGTTTGATTAACTAAATTTTCCATCTAAAAATAATAGTTATTTTCCATATTTTGGTGTTTGATAACTATTATTTTTCATGAAAACAATCTTTTTTTCCCAAATTTGTCATTTTCTTTTTGAATAATTATTTGATAGTCATTATCTTTTTTCACATGAATTATCAAGTTTTTCTATAAAAATTGTACCTTTTTCAATGTCTTAGTCTTAGGATAATTGATCTACCCAAACTTGTCATTCCATCTTAGTGGACTTCCTCTCAAGTGTAATATATAATTAATTTTCTGAGTGTACTAAAATTTGAACCTTATTCATATTCCGAGAGTTTTTCATTAGATTGCATGGGATGCTATTGGTGCACCTGAAATGAAATAAAGAAGATAAAATAAAGTTATGGACTCAAATAATGATGTATAATTAGGAATTGTAAAATGCCCATATTGTCTTATATTTGTTAAAATTAGTAGGAAATGGTATGTGACATAAATCTAATAATAATAATAATAATAATAATAATAATGAGAATTCGAGAATACCACCGAAAAAATTTATAACTTAATGGATAGTTAACAGACTAGATGCAAGCTACTAATTAAATTAAATGGCAAAGGCATCTTAAACTTGTGAAGGTGAAGTGTGACTGAGTTTCTCATATACTTACTCACGCATGAATTCTTCGTCAGTCAAGCTCATAAACAAGTATTTCGGCAAAAAAAAATATTAAATGATATGAATTCAATTTTGAAACCGTTGTTTCAAAACAAGACCTAATAGAAGGATATGAATTCAATTTTGATACATTAATTAATGTATAATAAAGTAGACAAACCTTGATCAAAGTTGAAGAATTGTCATTGAACATGAGGAGAAGAATTATTGAATGAAATTAATTGCACATAGATGTAGGGCTTGGCGATGATACGTCTTTTTTTCTTTTGCAAACCAACGTTTCTTTCTTTCTTTCTTTCTTTTTTCATGTTTGTAATGCGATTAATTTATATTTTTTAAATTAAAAAAGCCAAATACAAGGAAATACATGGAATTCCAATTCCTTAGAAAACAAAAACCCTAGGCCCCCAAGGAAAATGTTTTCCTTGTTTTCAAGGAAAACATAGTCATGTGACTAAAAGTAGGAAAATGTTTTCCAGGGAAAAAGAAACCAATCAAAAACTGCTAAAGTGTGAATTTAAGTGGAAAATCTATATTTTCCAGGGAAAATTCTTATAATCAAACACACCCTAAGTTTATGTAATGTAGCTAATCACACTTTCCTATAGTTCGAGTCAAAGAAATATGAAAATGTAAATAATCACAAACACACTACACAAAGTAGCTAAGCAACAAACACTATCACAACAAGTTTGTTTCTCACCAAACAAAACTCACACAAATAGTAAATTTATCATAAATAATCCCACAAACACTTTTAACAAACTCTAATGAACATGGATTAATCACAAATTAGCCCCTAAACATTTCACACAAGGTAAACAAAGGTTTAAGAATACAATACCGAGCGGACTAGTCAATATGGTTAGTAAAACATGAGATGAGATTATGAAAATTTCAAATTTCAAAACTTGGGTGATTTTCTCGCCAGAAAAACTCGTAGGCGCCTTCAAACTCGACCCATTTTCTACACACAGCTCCGATTTGAAATTTGAAAACAATGTAGAATCTTCTCGTCAAGATGAAGAATCTGTAACCAGTTGCATGATTTCTTCACATGCACCGTCACTTTCAGCGACAGTGGAGGTCGTCTTCCAGCGCATCTCATGCACGTACCGCCTCTGTTTACAATTCGGTCCCATACCCCACTGATCGGAAGCACCTCACCACTAGGAGTTGATCGGTGGTCTTCATGTTCGCTATCTCCCTCTGGATTAGCCGGAATTACAATGGAAAGATTCAGATTTTAGAGTGTTCTTCGAATTTCCTTGTATTTTTCAACATATCCGAGTTTCCCTTGCTCCAAACCTTGAATTTCTTGTGATTTCCAGCCCAAGGATGTTGTTTCCAAGCTCTGATACCAATTGTTGAACAAAATACACACTAAGAAATACAAGATGAATAGTAAACAAATTACACATAGGTTCAAACTCTACCATAAGGAAGCACTAAAAAAAGCAACTACCCTAACCCAAACACTCACAAAGAGAGGGAGAGACCAACTAAAGCTATACCACTAAGGAGTATCTGTCTTCCCTCAATTCAAATGTTGGCTTCTCTCTCAAATGCACAAGACAAATCTTGTGGCTTATATAGAGCTAGGACTACATCGCATTGGCCATACAATTTTCATGAGCTAAAGAGTAAGAAGGCCCATAAAGGCCTAATATTTCAATTTGGACCCGAGACACAAATGGGTATTGCTTCTAATTTTAGGCTTCTTCTCGTAGTGGTCGATAATACTTCAATTCTCGACAAGAGTTTGATCATCATCGCCTCAGGATTATTGGGTATCAAAATCCCAATAGTTTAAACATGGAAAGATGGTAATAGGGTTGCGGGCTAGTTGACTGACAATGGATATAATTACCATGGTTTAAACACGTTTATTGATGTGGAGATTGAAGGTGAGCTTGCTGACTTGATCATTAAAACAGAACAATAAGAGATTCCATTATATTAGAAAAGTCATAGATAATAACCAATGATTCGGCAGTTTGTATAGACTGATAGGGTATATTTATTACTATTATTATATATTTCTTGTATAGACAACGCCTCAAATTTTATGATTGGAATGTGTCGTTTTGTAAGGAGAGTAAGATTGCATTTTAAGCATACATGATTGTATTGATTAGAGTTAAGGCTCATATGTCTTGACTTTCTTTGTTTGTTTCATTTTATAAATTGTATCTCAAGTTTAGATTTTCAAGTTTGGATACTTCCAAAAAAAATTGAGAATTTTGCAATTCGGGTTAGGATGGTTAGGTTTAAGTTTGAGATTTTTTTGTTTGGTTTAGAACCCTATAGAAAACTAATCAAACCAAACTGCTTACACCAAATTTGATCTCCCGCCATATGTATAGAGAGATAATCTAGCCATACGCATATTTGATGGGAGATTATTGGGAAAACCTACACATTGCAGGTACTCTGTATGTGGGAGCCCGTACAACTGTCACAATAATTTCTTGTCACGTGTGTATTGCGGGTCAGGAAATTATTACTGCTACTTACACCCCAAAACACAAAACTTAGTGGACCTTGACTTTTAAAGTAGGATAAATTGCAACCAAGGTCTCCAACATTTGCATTAATTTGCACTTTCGTTCTTAACTTTTAAATTTAGATCAATAAGTCCATTTGTACTTTCATCTAAATAGATATATTTAATTATTAAAATATTAAGGTATGTTTGACAACCATTCAAATGGAATTCTATTATTATAATTGAAATTAAATTTGAAATTCACATAATGTAATAGCACAAAAAAGTGATATGCATGCATAATAATGACAAAATAATCATGTGAAATTTAATTTGAAATTTTGTCATTATGCACATTTATAAATTTTTTTTGCACATGTGTCACATTTTTGTACCTTCACTTAACATAAATTACAAATATATAAAGGTATTCTATATAAATAGTTGTCAAATATAACTAACATTTTGTTAATGATGAAATATATGAATTTAGAAGAAAGAATTAGTTTGGTCCAAAGAATTTCCTACGTGGGGCGAAAAGTTTCATTTGGCGTAGCTTTGAGTTTGATCTTCTTGGTCCTGTTTCTTCATGTGTGTTTTTGGTGTTTTCTTTTTCTTATTTTTGTATGGCCTTTTCTGTTTTCTTTGTTTCTTGGGCTTTTGTCCTCTTTGTTTCTTTATTTTGGCTTGCTTCTGTTGTTGGAGCATGTATTTTGATTCACCATTGAAATAAAATTCGTTACTCTTTGGTGGTTTCTTTAGTATACATACATACATACATAAATATATATATATATATATGAATTTAGATAATGAAAATACGAATGAATCCAGAAGTTGGGGACCTATTGGTTTAGATTTTAAGATTGGTGTTGGAAGTTTAAATAAATGCAAAGGTTGGGACATCTGTCGTACTTTACCTTTTAAGCTACAAATAATATTTTTTAAGCTAAACCAAATGCGGTCATAGTTTTTCCATTGTTCGGGAGTCTGGTCTAGAAGTGTCAAGATGGGCGGGCCACTCTGGCCCACCTAAGCCTGCCTGGAAAAGCCCTAGCCCGCGGGCCTACCTTGGACCGACTGGTCTGTGCCGTGGGCCGCTACTCGCGGCCCACCCGGGCGGTCCGGTTTAAGTATATGGGCCCGTGGTTAAATCGTTGGGCCCGTGAATATTTAATTAAAAAATTTTTTGGTTGGCTTTCTGCTATTCTGAAAAGCTGCCTGCAGCACAGCGCCTTGGTGAAGGCGCTGCTGGTGCCTTTTTTACCATTTTGGTCTTTTTTCTTTCCCTTTGTATTGTCTTGTCTAATGGCTTTACAATTTTGAAAAAATTGAAAGAAGACGTTAAAAATTAAACGTTATTAAAAAGTAAAAAATGGTAGAGCTTCCTATAAATTCATGTTGTTAGCTCAAACAAATTTACAAGCAAAAATTTACTTATCAGTAGCAAGTTACAAAATACTACATCAAACTTATATTACACTACACACTCTGATTTCTTCAATTTTCACTACTATTTTATGGAGGGTTCTCACGAATTTTCATCTATAAATCCTCATTTACACGATAGTAACACTCCAATAAATTTAGATGAAGAGTATGGTACAAATCTAATACAAGCAAGTGGATCATCTCAAAGGCCAAGGAAGAAAAAGCAAACATCAGATATTTGGCAAATTTTTACAGTGGATGAAATAAATAAAAAAGCAGTGTGAACCATTTGTAGACAAGCTTATAAATGGGCTTATGGCGACGGCACCGGCACATTGGCTTGGCACAAGAAGAAACATTTTGATGAAAGAGAACATATAGATCCTCGACAAGCTCAAATTTCTACTTTTACTACTCCTGGTGGTTCTACTACTTTTACTAATTTCGTTTATTCGCAGGAACGAATGAGACTTGGATTGTCTGAGTTTTTGACAGCAAGTGAGATGCCATTTACATTTGTAGAGGATCGTTATTTTGAGGAGTTCATACAAAAATTTGTTTAACCTTCTTATCGGTCTGTAAGTAGAAATACTGCTAGAGGTGATTGCATGAAATTATTTAATACAACATCTGAAAAAATAAAACTTGAGCTTAGCGAATTTAATGGTAATGTGTGCTGTACATCTGATTGTTGGTCTGGAAGAAATCATAATGGTTATATTTGTGTCACTGCACATTATATTGATTCTAATTGGATGCTTTATAAGAAAATTATTGCTTTTCGTTTACTTGAATTTCCACATAATGGAATAAATTTGTGTGATAATATATTACAAGTATTTAATGAATTTTGTGTGATAAATAAAGTATTTAGTATTAGTCTTGATAATGCTAGTGCTAATCTTGCATGTATTGATCTATTAAAAAATGCAATTAAGCCTCTTTTTTATTCTAAATTTTTTCATATGAGATGTGTTAATCATATATATAATTTAGTTGTACAAGATGGTTTAAAACTAATAAATGTGCAAATATGTAAAATTAGAGAAGCCATTAATTGCATTTCTTGCTCTGGTTCTAGAGAACAAGAATTTGTAATGATTTGTAAAAATTTTGGTTTGAGAAAAGGAAAATTTATTGATGATGTTTCAAATAGATGGAATTCAACTTATCTAATGTTAAGATCTTGTTTTAAATATTCTGGTGCTATCAGTGCATTTGTTAATTCAAAACATCTGACTTTGAATCTTGAGGATTCAGATTGGGAAGATGATTTTAAAGTTATACGATTTTTGAAACCTTTTTACAACGCAACTAAAGCTTGTTTCGGAGTTTATTACCCAACAAGTAATCTTGTAATGAACCAATTATTAGAAATTTCTAAACAATTTTCAACTTATAGAAATGATGTATTTTTCTTTGATCTTATTGTTGCAATGGAAGAAAAATTTAGAAAATATTATCAACGCTTGCCTTATGTTTTTCTGGTTGCAGCTGTAATGGATCATCGTTATAAATTATTTGGCTCTCAATGTGTTTTGGAACAACTTAATGACTCATTGGCATAAAACATGATGATTTAGAGTCTGTTGTTTGTGAAATTTATAAGTAATATGCTATGAAATATGGTAATTTTGCATCTACTCAATTGGATGTGGGCGGTTCCACTGCTACTACTACTAAAGGAAAAAGCCTGAAATGATGGAAGTAATAGAAAGGAAGAAACGAAATGCTTATTCCTCAAGTTCAAATGCAGACGGAGGCGACATTAATTTGGATAGAGACTATAAATTTGACATTTTATGTATGATAAACGAGGAAGAGTTTATCAATCTAGATGTCCTACAGTGGTGGAAATCAAATGAGTGTACTTATCCTATATTATTAAAAATGGCACGAGATTTTCTAACAATTTCAATTTCAACAGTTGTATCGGAGTCTACTTTTAGTGCAGGTAAGAGAGTGCTCGATGAAAGAAGATCAAGACTTAAAGAAGATATTTTGGAAGCACTTAGATGTGTGAAAGATTGGTTATTCGCAGAAAAAAGGATGGAAGATAGAGTTCCTGACGATATAACTGAAGACTTCTCAAATCTTACAGTAGAAGAATCTGAGTCATAGACATAAAATACTTTGAACAACTAAATTATAGTTAGTATGTGCCAACTTAGTTGGGATGTACGTGAACTATACATTTGCAAATGATAGATAATTTAGTATGTGCTAACCTAGTTGGGATATATTATAACTATAGTGATGCAAATGAATTATTAGTTGTTTGAGTTGTTATCATGTTATGGTTTAAATTTCAAAAGTTTAAGTGTTAAAATTACTCAGTTATTGGCAATTTAAATTTGTGTAAACAATATTTGAATTGTAAGGTTTTTTATGTAACAAAATATTTTAAGTTTATTATTAAAAATTTTAATTTTATTTTATTATAAGTTTACTTTTTAATTAGAATTTATAAATTTAGAAGACTAGTGATATTTCTAAAAAATGTGACAAAATTTCCGATTAAAGTATTTTCATTGTAATGTGTTCATTATAAAATTTAAAAAATATAAGAAAAAAATAGCAAAAGAGACCCATATGAACTGAGTTAACCCGTGACCCACTTGGACCAGCCCACATGAGCCACACGGGTAGGCTTAGGGGTGTGCAAAAAAACCGGGACCGGGTGAACCGGACCGAAACCGGACCGAACGGGCCGGTCCCGGTCCGGGCTTTGTGCCAAAAAAGACCTGTCCGGTCTGGTCCGGTCCGGTCCCGGGTTTTTTTTGAAAACCCGGGAAACCCGGTCAAAGTCCGGTTGACTTTTTTTTTTTAATATATAAATTGAAATCCGATTTTCACTTTTCATAATAGTCAAGATGCAAGAATCAAAACTATTTCCTTTACATAGTCACTTGCATAAAAGGCCCATCTTATTTATAAGTCCCAATTATTTAACATTTTACTAAATTTTCAATGTGGGACAACCATTTAAACTTTAAACTAAATATAAATTACAAGACAATTATTAATTTGCCTCAAAGTCCACAAAATTTCATTTACATAGTCACTTACACAAAGGCCCATCTTATTTATAAGCTCCAATCATATTGCTTTTTTACAAAACTTTTAATGTGAGACAATTAAAAAGTTAAAGCAATACCACTAAATTTCTTTTTCAAGTTGGAATTTTTTGGCCAATAAACTTTTTTAAAAATTATCATTATTATATTATTTTTTAAGCAATAGTGAAGAATAATTGTGTTAATATATAATGTTACTAGAATTTCCAACATTGTAAGGATTTTGTTAAAAAAAATTGTTCGAATTTAAAATATGTTTATTGACTTTATTTAAGTTACATGATATTATTATATAATATATATAAATATATTTATATAAAGACGTGGAGAATTTGTGCTTATACATCTTCTCATTTATTCAAGTGGTTTTCTTATTAGTAAAAAATGTGAAATTGATTTTCTTTTTTTTAATTTTAAGTTGTAAGTGTTATTTATTTTTGACAATTACATCATTTTTATAATATTTAATCCCTATAAATGTATAATAAAGTAGGAATTATCTATATTTTATCTTTTAAAAATATCAAAATTGTATTGTAAAATTATTAAAATTATAAAGTATCTATAATATTTATGATTTTTACATTTATTTTCCAATTTAGGATATATATTTCAAATATTTAATAATTTTAAATTTGTTAAAATAAAAAAAAAATGAGAAATACAAGTAAGTCTAGTGCTTCTACATTACAGAGGCATGTTAATACTTTTGTTGCATATAAAGTTCTTCTATTTGTTTATTCTAAACTTTGTTTGTATATGTTTTTACTTTCCTAAGTCTATAGAAAATTTTTTTCACAAGCCCGGAAAAGCCCGAAAAAAACCGAATTATTACCCGAGCCCGAATTGAGACTAAAACTATTTGGGCTTGCCATTTTTAAGACCGAGACCGGGACCGAACTGAAGATGTTTGGTCCGGTCTTGATCCTTCAAAAACCAGGGATTGAAACCCGTTTGTACAGCCCTAGGTGGACTGGTCCGGAGGTAAAAAAATCTGGTCCGGGCCGGAAGCCCGTTTGTGGGGGCTCTCATCTATTGTGGGGGCCTGCCCGGCCCGCCCGTTTTGACACCACTAGTCCGGTCACAAGATAAGCGGTACGTGTTTGCGTTTACTCTGTAATCTCCGGCCTTTCGTCGATTCTTTTTCTTGAGGTAAGAACCATTTAATCCTCGTAAGTACATTGTTAATATCTTTCGATTGCAGCAACAAATGATAACTGTGGTTGAATTTTTTTTTTTTCAATTTTCATCTACTGATCTTACCAAAATAATATTTTAATTTCTCCGGTAATTATAATTTTAATCGATTGAAGAAGAATTTGTACCTTCAAAATGGTTTTCATCTTTTGCCGTTAGATGCATTTATGCTTTTTGGCGTAATATATTCATTCCTTTCTCTATTACAATTAATCATTTATCTTTTTTATTTGCTGGTGTTGGAGCGTTGTAGGGTTAACTGGGGAGATAGTGATTGTTTGGTGTTTTTAGTTGCCCAGGCACAATTTCTCAAACTGTGATTTCCACCCTTCTTTTTGTGCATTAAGTACAAGTGGGTTTTGAATCACTGTTTTAACCTGAATTATTCACCATTGATTCGAAGCTGATGAAGTTTACATCAATTGAAACATAATAATCAATTACAAGTAATTTGTAATTCTTTAGTATAATGAATATGTGAAGCTAATAAATTGTTCTCGCAGGCGTGATTTTTGGTTTCGTTGGTAGGAATATGAGTTTTACTGGCCCTTCCGTCGGTTCTGGTTAGTTTTCTTAGTCTCTCTCTTGCTCTGATTAAATTCCGATATATCTGTGGTGTTATGTCATTGTGAGTTGTGTTGATTCTCTGATCTCATGACTCTTTTTGTGACAAAGCAAACTTGATGCAGATGCAATTGTTTTCACATTACGTAAAGAAGCTTGAGTGGAGTCTATTTATGTGCATATTTGGTCTGTGTGGCCCAATGGGCCTTCAATTGCCACTTAACAATGTGTTAGTGAGCACAGAAATCCTCATCCAGCTGATATAATAGTGCTAGCTTTTTATTGCAAATATGCAAAAATATTCTGTTACTTTCCTGCATCTTTTAGTAAGTGTTCTATCTTTGTTTATTGTTATTATATTACCAGTGATCTTATTGATTTAAGCGTTCTATCTTTGTTTATTGTTATTATATTACCTGTGATCTTATTGATTTTGGCTTTCTTAATATATCTAACAGTATGTAAGCTGTGCAGGTGGTGGAACCATGAGGAGGGCATTTCAGTTTGGACCGACATATGTGGTGAGGCCTAAAGGTAAACACCAAGCAACTGTAGTCTGGCTACATGGCCTTGGAGACAATGGCAATAGGTAACCCTCTGTATATATTGTGGGGCGACAAATTATATTTGCTATTATAGCCTAACAAGTTGCCAAGTTCTACTTTCAAGGACTTCCATGCACTTATAAAGCACAGAAATCTTCCCTTTTTACTTGTAGTATGTTGATGTGTCCGATGACCTTTATTTAACTGATATGTTCTTAGTTTCCGCTAGGGTAAACAAGATAAAACAAACAATTGTCCAATAAGTGAATATTGTTTTTGTTCTTAATGTTCTTAACTCATGTCAATACTGTGTGACAATCAAATTGGAAAACGCTTGAGTTTTTGGACACAACTTGTAGAGATCTAAGACATAAAACTTTTGTCATAAAAAAGTTTGTCAGTGCTTTCCTTTTGTTAAACTGAGTCCAGTTCACATCAATCCAAATTACATTTGACAATTAAAAGAACTCTACCAAGTGAGATATTACTCAGTTCTACTGTTCCTTAATGTTATGCTTCCGCTTACTCACTGATTAAGCTTTTGTTTTTATATGCTCACTGACTGAGGGAAAGGTGTGGATGCCACATAACAAGCTTTAATGTTGATAAGAAAAACATAATTCTTGTTAAAGGATTGAGCATATTGCTGAAATTTCGGCATTTCATCCGACTAGCTTTTTTATTAATGGTCTTCTGTTGCTTACTTTTCAATTAGCATGCATCCGTTTTGAGTCCATATCGTAGGATAAAAATTCTATAACCGTGTCTACAGGTTAACGAATACATTGTGCCTTCTCCTTAGAAACCTTAAATGAAAAACTGAACAGAAGATTGTTTTTTACCTGCAGTCCAGGCTAGCCGAAACGTACAATGTCCATGCAATAATATTTGCATTTAGTAAGGGAAATGATAAAATGCTTTATTATGCTATGCTAGTATTATCTCTTTGCCCTTTTTGAACTCCTTGAAATATTGTTGGCTTCTCCTTGGAAACCTAAATTGAAAAATTCATCAAATGATTGTTTTTCCTGAATTTTAACTAGCACACAAATGCACATTTTTGCACAATAGTATTTATATTCGATTATTCATTGAGGAAAATGATAGAAGTGCTTGCTCTACCATCTTGTTTTAACCTCTCTGCCTTATTTGAACCCCGAAAAATTGTTTCATTTTGAAATTCCGAACAACTCTTATCCGTGTTCTTGCACACCTTGAAAATATGCTGAAGTTAATAGCCAAAACAACTATTTATGTGTTATATTGTTAGTATCTATTCACCATCTAATTCACGATTATGATTACACAATATGCCACTTCTATAGGTATGCAGCCAGTAGCATATTCCACTTTTGGTAATATTTGAACTCAGGAAGCATATTTTCGTTGAAAGCTCAACATATTCATACTTAGTCATATTTCTCCGGCGAAGTGGTAACTACTTCTTGGTGCTAAAGGAAATGGATTCCTTTAGAATCAATTCTTTTCCAATTCATTCTTAACCATATGGTCTCTAAAATTTCATTTTTCACATTTCTCCATACTACCTTTTAACCACATATTCTCAAAAAATAAAATCAATTTCGTACACGCTCTAACTTAACTTGGCTAAATGAGATCCTTGGACAACAAGAGCTCTTTGTATCATCTGTTTGATACCACCATAAGGTCGTGCCTTCAATTTTTGCCTTAAATTACACAAGATTTAATGCTTGAGTAATTTTTTGATATTTTATTAAATTCCAATCTTCTTGCAAAGAGTAATTTCAAATAATCTCTCTATCCCATTTTACATTGCCTTTGTACGGAGCATATTTAATCTCCTGTTGGTCATACAATGAGAATCTGCCTTTGTGTGAAGAATATTTAATCTCAGTTGGTCATATAATCTGAGCAATGTCACCCTTAGAGTATTACCTTTCGATAATCATGAATAATTGTCAGCTTTTATGGTATAGAAATATTACACTTAAAAACATCAAGCATTCAGACCCCATTTTGTATTTCTTTGAAAAGGATCAATTGATACTTTTCTTTGAAAAGGATCCTTTTCTTTGAAAAGGATCAATTGTATTAATTCATTCATTGATACTCAATCTGATATATTTAATCACACGAATGAAAGGAAAGAAAACATATACCTACGTATAGAAGGAAAAATGATTATGAATTAATTCCTAATCAAACTAAAATACTTTTACAAATGGCCAATTGGCACTATTTAACCATAATCTTTTATGTTGCTACGATATATGCCATTAACCTTTCAATCCGCTGACAATTCTAACCTCAAATATCACTGGTTTGGCACAGTGTATTCTTTTGGCTCGAAACGATTATAATACCCATTCAGCCAAAGTTCTCCTTCCTTACCATTTGTGAATTATCCCTTGATCTCTGCTGCTGCTGCTGCTGTTGTTGTTCACACTCACATTCCCTTTTTTAAACTCTCTTTTCCTCTGTCTCTCTCTCCTACACACATCTATGTGATACAGGATATTGCATATCTAATTTCTTAACATCCAACTTCACCTTGTATTGATTTCTTTAGATCTTTTCATAAATAATCAACTAGATACTTCTCTCTCCTTAATGCCCTATTACCTATGTATTATACATGTAGAGGAGTATATATATTAAAAATAGGATAGTTGTAATAGGTAAGCAATGCACTTTTATGTAATGATATCCATTTTTTTGTAAGCTCCTTTTTTTTTTTTTTTTGGTTCCTTTTTTTCACAAATGTGCATTATCGTCCATTTATATTTTGATAATTGTGTATTTTCATCTTTCTAAAAAAATAGCCCTAAGTTTTTGATGAAACTGGCATCATGTTGAAGTAAAGAAAATTTGCATCATGAATGTCAAATCAAGGATGTCAAGTTAGACTTCAATATGAGCTAAAAAGAGTTCGTAAAAATGCCTCAAAGATTGAAGGTAATAGTTTTTCCTTTTTCATTTTTTCACCAATGTTCAATCCTTTTAAGTTGGTTCAATTAAGTATTAAATAATATAACATTTTGATTTTTGTCCAGTTTGGTCATGTGGGTTCAAGGTTCCCAACTTCTTTAAAAATGGGGCTCTATATCCTACATGTGGGTTGTTGATTGGCCATGAATACCCTACTGGAGTACCAGAATTTTTTCTGAGGTGGTGATGGAAACTGAGTTCCATTTTTTGTCAAATCAAAACTAAAATAATAAAACCTCTACTCTCTAAATAAATTCAGTTAATTTCTATCACATCAACTTTTGACCCATTCGATCCTATAAATTGACACAGTTCAATGCTTATTTTGGAATTTGTTTTTTCTTTTTCTTTTCTTTCTTTGTGTCTTTTGGGTGGGTGTTTTCATGTATCTATTTTTCAGTGTTACAAATCTGTATAGCCACAGTATAAAAATATGGATTACAAATTATAACTAATGTTTTCACAACAATTAGTTTGTCTGATTTGAAAAGAAAACATAATCACAAACCTCAAAACTTGGTATAAATTTGAATTGTTCAGTTATATTGTGATTGACCATCAATGTAAAAAAACGTTGTTCCTTATATTTTCTTGTTTTATCTAGATTATTACTTATTGTGTAGAATCTGACATGCATTTAATCATAATTTCTTTTCATAAATATTAGAGTAACTGGTTAATGGCTTTGACAACTCACACACGAGATATAACATCAACACCTTTAAGAACTCTAGCATAGATAAACTCCATGCAAAGCATGGGTCCAAAATAGTTTATTTGGATCCCACCAAAAGAAAAAGTATCATTGGTTATACAGATAATAATTTAGTATGCTTTTGTGGAATCTCTTTGAATTCAAAACCTCTCTCCACCTTCTGTATCCTGTAAACTTCCCATCAATTGCAAAATTTTACTTGTATGCGTTGAAAAATCCTGAAAGCATGTGAAATTGTAGAATATTAAAAGATACATTTGTCTTTGATGTAAATGGCATCTCGATAAAATAGCATTTAATCTAGTGCTAACAAGCATGTCTGGAGGATTATGCTGACGCCTAAACCTCATCTTTAGACACATGCAATTTGGTAAAATATCTGAAATTAAGTGAGTTTGTACGGCATGTTTGGCTAAGCTAAAATTCAAGAGGTTGTTTGGCAGGGATAGTTTCAGGAAATCAAATCTTTTGGTTCAATTTTTTTTTTTTTTTTTTTTGGGCCTGCTATTGCTCCTGCAATTAAGTGCCTTGTAGAAAGCTAGGAGAAAACCAGTTTTACCCTTATGTTGTGGGTTATAATGGATTAGAGGCATAATGGTAACTTTGACTATTTTGTGCATAGTTAGGTCCTTTTTTAACTCATAAGTGGGAAACAAGCTTTGGGCTTGACTTTGATGTTGTGAAAGTCTATTAGCGATCACTTTTTCCATCTAATAATCTGCCATGGGCAATCCCTAAGTAAAGTTTGTTTCAGAATGTGTTTGTTATAAGCTAACCTTTTCTTTTTGCTTAAAAGTAAAAAAATATGTAGTTTGACAGTGATGGAGAACTGTCTAAATAAATAAATTTCTTCCATTTTGGATTACCGGAAAGACTTTTTACCCATTTATGACTTGTTCTAGAGAGCTTTGTATAAAGTTGATACAATGAAAGTTGATGTTTTGGAACAATGTGTGGTGGGGGTGTAAAGAAAGATAATTGGAAAGTGTAAAAATTTGTTTTTTATGGAAGATATGTGGTTGTTATTAATTCCTTGCAGGTTGTTATTAATTCCATGCTTGCAAATCAATTCTATTTTTAAACAAAAATTGTTCAAATCATTCACGTCCACATATCTCATAGTACCCGCGTGCACTGCACAAATCTACACAATTCAACCCCACTCATTCTCTTTCTTATTTCTCATTAAAACTCATTTAACTGAGTTCGGAAATGGGTACTAAATTGTCTTGTTGACGAAATTTGATTTATAAAGATAAATCTCCAAAGAACAAGTTTTAATTTTTAAGAATCTTGCTGCCAACCTTCCCCAGCCTCCGCGCACACAAGGGAAATTTCCAACTGCTACCTTCCTTTTCCAACATAATTTTATGATGTGATTATTCTGCATCTCTTGCCATCTTTTTTTATTCTGCCTTCACGTCTTTCGAACCAAAATGTAAGAACCGGAAAAACACCAATTGATAGGCCAGCAGTGAGTGTTGATGGATTTTTAATCTTTGTTTTTCTACAGCAATATGTGCAAGCATTTCTCAGATGTACATCTGAACCATTCATCAAACTTTTATTTTGTTATATATTTATGAGCAGTTGTGTTTTTCCTTCACTCCCGAGTTAATGCCCTTTTTGCTTATTTGAAAGTTAAACTTGTGACCGTTGTGAAATAATGTAAATCTTAAATGTAACTGCTTGCTTATTTCTCTCTCTTTCTGAACACAGCTCTTTTCTTCTTTTTTTCTTTTCTTTTCACACTTGACTTTCTGATAAACTTGAGTACGTTTATTAAACTCGGCCAAACATACTCATAAAATATTGAGAAAGTTGAATTCTTAAGGCAAACTGTGTTGACTAGAAGTTATCCATTTATGTTGCTTAATTTGATTCCTGAAATGTCAAGGGGTCTGAAGGACATTGTTTGTTCAGCAACAAGGTTGTTCTAGTAAGATAATCACACTTCTAATAGAAATGAAAAATGTAAGTGAATGGGGGGGGGGGGGCAAAAAATGGGGAAAGGAAGAAAGAATTTGTATTGCACCTTTGCAAACTGAATTAGAACATTTGAACAGCCTATGTGACAATTGAGCGGTTGATATTGAGACTGAGACAGTCTGTTTTCGTATACTGCTTTTGCCATTTGGATGTTACACTACATTGAAACTTTTGGTTTGTTCCATGTGTGCATGGCTGATTTTAATGCATTGTGTAATCACACTTATCTAAGGTGTGCGTTCACACCTTTGCTTTCATGTTATGTTGCAGCTGGTCCAGTCTCTTGGAGACCCTTCCCCTCCCAAATGTAAGTCCATGTTGTGTTGTACTTGAGTATTTTCCAAAGTACCGATGTTATTCACAATAGTCATTTCATATCAATATGCCTGCAGATCAAATGGATCTGCCCAACTGCACCACAACAACCAATAACTTTATTTGGAGGCTTTCCTTCAACTGCTTGTAAGTTCAATCATTAGCTCGCTTACTAAAATAGGAGTTGAGCTCAAGCTTGAGCTTGATTTGGGCCTAGTTTGAACCCCAGCCCTTGATCAAGATTTTGAGGGGTAATCATATTGTTTTCCTACAACAAAAAAAATGGGGGAGTTGTTTTTTGACATTATTGTTAAAAAAAAAAAAATAGTGTACTATTTAAGCTTGGTTTTTCAGTATCTCTGTGCTGAAGTCTGAGGTGGAAGCTTCCTGTTCATGGATCAGCCAGCTACTACTTTAATTTTCCGCAGCGTATTTAATTAATATCCATTGCTCATCTTACTCAACAGAAAGGGAAAATCAATTATTGGTGGCAGATAACTAAAGCATAATGACTATAATCCATCTAAAAGCTGGCTTTAACATGTAAATCGCCGTGGTCATGTACCTTCACCCCCATCCCCATTCTGAATTTTTAAAGGCAAATTTCAACACCCAATGGTTATCAACCGTGTCTTTTTTGCTATTATTAGGGTTTGATGTGAGTGAACTTTCTGAAAATGCTAATGATGATAAGGAGGGTTTGGATGCTTCAGCAGCATATGTTGCAAGCCTATTGGCCAATGAACCCGCAGACAGTAAGTTCTTGCAGCTTTATATGTGTAACCACCTTGTATAAATGCTAGAACCTTCTCAATAACAAACTAAAGAAAATTAGGATATCGCAATGAGTGCCTGTTTCCATTCTCTTCCTGCTTAAGGTATCCTGGCGAACTAGTAAGGTTCAGTGCCTATTTGGATGGCAAACCGTTAATATTACTCTCTTGCAACTTGGATGTCATATTGTCTTTTATCTCCAAGTACATCTTTCATGACTGAAGAAACCAACGGTTTCTTTCTTTTTTAAATCATTATTTTGCTTCATCATAAAAATTACAAATTCACACCCCTTACTCCGCAGCTCCTGTTGCCAGTAATTAAATTCCCTTTTTACTTTTAAGTCAAACCCCGTCTCCTAGAAACAGTAACAGGAATGTCATTGTAAGTTTCAATTTTCTTATTTAAGTTTTCAATTCCTATTCGGGCTGCAGACTATTATATTATTCTCCTGCAGCTTGGACGTCATTTTGTTCTTCAAGTACATACATTTCATGATAGAAGAAGTTAAACAAGTCTTTCTTTATTTTGCTTTATTGTTAAAAGTCCACATTAGTCACGCATCCCTTTCTCTGCAAACCCTGTTGCCACTGAATTCCCTTCTTACTAGAAGTCCAACCCCTTATCTCCCCAAAATTATAGCACAAAAAGGTTACTGCCAAAGTTTCCATCCTTTTGGTCTTGTTTTGGTACTTCTTTCTGCTGAATTCACATTCAGGCATTATTTCTAATAATTTAAAATTTATATTTGACTTCATTTCTTGTTTGAATTAGATTTTGCTTACAATACTCAACTATATTATTGCTTGGAGATTCACTGCTGCTGCTTCCTCCACTGTTTTCCTGTAGAGGTGCATTGCTAAAGAAGAATGAGCTGGATAGACATGCAATGTCATTGCCAGTGTTGGACTTTAATGGAGTTTGCATTTTTACACTACACTACATTTGTTTCTGTGTGATCACTTGCTAGCTATTCTCTGTACTAATTCTGGAATTTCATATGACATCACCCTTTAGGGTTCATCAGTGCAATCAGGTTTACAGTGTGTTACATATATGAAGCTTGAACTTTCTCCTATTCCTTGTATGAAATGATTTATGATATTGCAATTGTGGATTTCCTCTAACTTATGTGAAATAGTTTGAGATTTAAATATATGCTGCAATGAAATGAGCAAAAAATAACATCTTGAGCTAATTTCAGTTTTTCCTGTTCGTTCTTTAAATTTCAATTTCAGTTTTCTTGCTCTCTATTTTGTGGGCTCTTGATCATGTGGAGTTTATGGTTTGTTCAAACTTCTCAGTTGTTGCTTACTTGTGAATCCTGTTGATATTTGTCAGTCAAACTTGGTGTTGGAGGGTTCAGTATGGGTGCAGCAACTGCTCTATACTCTGCAACTTGTTTTGCTCATGGAAAGTACGAGAATGGAAGCCCATACCCTGCCAATTTGGGTGCAGTTGTTGGATTAAGTGGCTGGCTTCCCTGTGCAAAGTTAGATTCTTAACTATTTTTATTATCCGAAGTGGTATCTTAAAACTGGTTATGTTCAGTTTATTTTATTCTTACTTCTACTGGCCAGGAATCTAAATAGCAAAATAGAAGGGGTAACTGAGGCCGCCAACCGGGCATCATCCTTGCCTATTCTGCTTTGCCATGGAAAAGGTATGAATGCTAGTTTTATGAAGTTTATTTGTTGGACACTTCTTGCCTTTGTTTTTTTGCATTTGTCCTAGGTAGTATACTAATTAACGTCGTGATGATATGGGTACAACCTGGCAGGAGATGACGTGGTTGCTCACGGATTTGGTGAGAAGTCTGCAAACAAGTTGTCCCCAGCAGGATTCCGAGATGTGACATTTAAATCCTATTCTGCGTATGTATTTCTTTACTATATTCCAGCTTGTAACGGTTACATTTGACACCATCTGAGTGAGCATTGCTGTATCGTTCCTAACTCAGATTGATGCATTGTTCCCTAACAGGCTTGGTCACTACACTATTCCGGAAGAAATGAGCGAAGTTTGTGCATGGTTAACTTCAAAACTTGGCCTGGAGGGAGCATCATGAGAAGATGCGCAAGTGCAAATTTAAAAGTATAATAAATGTCATTCATTTAGGCCTAAACCAATAAACTTGGACCATTGTTCTTGTGTGGCTGTATGCAATCTGATGTACGGAGCATTGCTTGATTGTAGACATATTGGTGCCTCAAATTCTTTTAAAACATTTCTTTGGCGACTGCGTTTGAAAAGGCCTGCTAGTTGAAGTCTCACGACGTTGTGTCTGCCTCATTTTGCCTTTCTCGACTTTAAAGTACAATGGCCATGGAAATTTATGACAGGTATTCAGCATCTGATTACTAGCTGGTAACACATGGAAGAGGAACATTGGTCTTGCTGCCAGACCACTTTCATACTCTTAAGGGTATCGAGTTCAATACTTGCACACCATGCATATAATTGGTTTAATTAATTGGCTAACTTCTTGTGTGTAAATTGCTAAATTTCATTCATTCCAGAGTGCAAATGATTACTCACAGAATTTTTAAACATAGCCATGGGTTTGTAACTTGCGTTGCCAATGTCACTGATAGCTTAAGCCATCAGCTTCATATAGAAAATCAAAAAAGCCTCCCTTTACACGGCCCTGCAACAATTTTCATGTCAAATATCATTTCATCAAAAGAGACAAAATAAAAAATCTTTTCATCAACTTTGTAACTGGAACTCAAATCAGGTTATCAACGATAGTGACGTTCATATAAAAATTGATTTATAGACAAATCTGCCTTGAATCTGGCACAAAATTGTCTAGCAACAGAAGCACAAAAGAATATAGAATCAATTTTCAAACGATCTCATGTTAGCCGTAATCTAATTACACAAGGATGAAAATCATTATACAGTAGAAGCACGATTCATTTGAATCCCATACATGAAAGACATACAACAATGAACAACTCTTACCCCAGGTCTATCAATCCAACTAGAGGAATTAAATTGCAGCAAACTCTATTCGAACATCAAAACAAGCATCTTAAAACCATTTCCTCGAAGCCGCTTTGCTATCTCCTCATCATTACTTCATCTTCTGAAGCCATAAACATCTATGTAACATTCTTGAAGACACTAAAAAAGCAATGCTAATGAATTTGCTACTTTGGCACAATTCTTAGTTTGATAAAATAGACAAGAGGGATGAGTTAAAGACAGATGAAAATAGCGAAATCAAACAATTATGAATCAAGAATTTTAGAAGGAATGGTAATCCATGTAGATCTGAATGGTTCGAAAAGTTTCTTCAGGCAAGACTTATTGGAGCAATCCTTCAATAATACAAGTACTTCCCCCTCCTGTTGAGAACCAAATTTCACCTTGGTATCTCTTTTATAAAGGCCACTTCCCCAGTTCCACTTAATGGTTGTAGCAACTTATCCTGATCATCATCACTTTCTATCGGCTCTAGTGGTGTTTCGCTAGATGAAGACCCACTTCCATCTTCTTCTAAAAGCAGTACAAAAATAACCATAATTAATATATTTTTATCTTTAAGTGATAAACAATGGACAAAGCTTTATTGAAAAAATAACAATGTGCTTGCCTGTATAAGGATGATGATATTCAGGAAGCTGTTTTACGGTTGATACTTGAAGACTTTCAGGAAGAAGACAACTACAGAAAGCACCTGCAAGATAAAGTATAAGTTTTTATTCAAGAGAGAATTCAAACAGACTGTCAACTTTTAAACTAGCAACAACATATTTGAGGAAAGGATCTTGCATGATGAAATTTAAACAACTCCTAGATGTGTGTGACATTGAAAACTAACAATTTACAACTGTATTCACCATCAGTACATTAGTTTTCACCTAAAACCAAAGTTCTAGACTCCTAGGATACATTTTTGATTTGCATTGCACATTACAGGCAGGTACTGTACGCATTAGCATATTAATCAATCACATGGTTCAGAAACGGACAAATTAGCAGCTAGGAAAGTGCATGGAAAAAGACTTAGAACGTGATTTGCAGCACAAAGTTTTAACAAGTGGAAAAATGAACTAAAAGGAAAGATGCCATAACTTGACGTTAGATAAGGTTGTTTATTATTTTAGGTTATTTTAGGTAGTACTGAACTCGGAATGGGATATTAAAACAATCTATGCTAGAAGTGTGACTAATATCAATAGTCTATAATAGGCCCAGTTAAGCTATAAGGGAATTGTACAAAAGACCAAAAGGAAATTGTAAAAGAGACTAATGAAATAAGGGCTAAAAAAGGTCAAACGAAACCATTAATTTAAAACCATTGTGTTGGATTCAAATGGATTAACACTATTTTTGGTCTTAAACGAACCGCACAACTTGAATATGGTTAGGATTAGACCTTAAACCACACCAAACATTTATAATTTATATAATAAAAGTGTAATAAATAAATAAATCAATCAATATCATAGTTATATTCCCAACCTAATTAAAAAATTGAAGTGCATTAATGTTCATTTTATTTATTAATATTTAAGATAGAGAGAAAGGGATGGTGACTCAAGCCAATTAATCATAGCTGATCCAATCAACCCAATTTAGTTTCAAAAACCAACCCACCGTTAGAGAAAATAACCCAACCTAGATCTATTTCACTTTATCCAAACTAATTATCTATTCTCACTCTAATCTTGATATCTTTCCTAGACTCATGTCCTACTCAAATTGAAGTTAACAACTTCACATGTGAATATCTCGAAACATGTCCATACAGACTCCAGTGAAAATCAATTCAAGAGGCCATACATGTTTCTTTCTTTTATAGTTCTTTTATAACAAAGACCCCAACCAAAGTTGATTGGAGAGGTCATATGCGTTCCATTCTTTATAAGGTGTTCTTTCTTTATAATCCTCATAGAAGTTTCCTTTATAAACTATATAAAAGGTTATCTATAGTTCTTTCTTTATAATCCTCATAGAAGTTTCCTTTATAAACTATATAAAAGGTTATCTATAGTTCTTTCTTTATAATCCCCATAGAAGTTTTTGCAAAGCTGGGTCATTAAAGAAACATATTGTTAGTTCTCCACTATATAATTAAATTGTGGCTAATTGAGAAAAACAAAAGGTCCGATTGGTTAGGAAGCAAAATGGAGTGATTTAGTGGCTGTTTGAATCTATTTATTCAAATTGAATTATAATAAGAAATTATAACGAGGTGAAATAAGTGGTATAGATTTAATAAAAGTTTGAAATTTGTGGTTATAAATGAGCAGTTGTCAAATCAGTAGTCAAATCAATGGTAGGTGGGATTATAAAGTGTTTGAATAAAGAGAATCAAACACCTCCTTAAGTTGAATTTGGATTGGAAAAATTTTCAGACCACTTAACTGATTTTAACTGAAGATATTTTACAGTGTCATTGAACCAAACTCTAATGGGGTGATTTAAGTTGAATTTGGATTGGAAAAATTTTCAAACCACTTAACTGATTTGAACTGAAGATTTTTTAGAGTGTGGCTAAACCAAACTTTATTTCCTCCTAACAGAGATATAAGAATTCAAGAGTTTTAGTGAAAGATAAGTTGCCAAAGGGGCAAAAAAGATATCTTTTGGGAGTTAATTGTCAAAATTCTAGTAATCTTGACGGAGATCCTATTAAGAGGCCTAGAATTTTAGTTTTATTTAAACTTTGCTTAAGTCATAGATTAGATTAGATTACATGGCATCTAAGATGAGGGCCCTAAGTTTATGTTATTCCTCAATTATATAGTTTGGGAGATGAAACGCAAGGAGATAAATTTTAAGTATCAAAAGTTCATAGCACTCTTGAAAAATATTTTTGTTAACTAGAAATACAAAACTGAAAATGTGAAATATTCTTTTGTCTCAATAGCAGGAACAAGGAACAAAGAGTCAAAGTAGATTGTATTAAAAAAATAGAGTCTCCCCTAATAAAAATGAAAACTCTATAGAATGATTCCTTCACTCTCAGCTTTAATGCAACCCTACCAGCCAATTGAACGATTAATATCAATTAATAAATAAATAAATGCAACAAAAATAAGATGTCAAGATAGTATGCAATTGCACACCATAGATTAAATAAGAATAGCACTATGGAAAAGAAACACTAAATGCATAAAAATATATGTGATTATAAAATTCATTTGGTGAGAATTCTTTACCTAGCCGCGCCAACCTGTTCACCCAGCCAGGAATCCCTTTCCCTATTAATCTCTTTGATATATCGTCCGTAAAATGATTGCAGTTCTTTGAAATGAGGTGATAGGTGTTTCCATGGTATTCAGACGCCACACCCTCAATAAATGTACGAAATTCAGAATGAGGCATCTTAAGGCAGCCCAAAGGTACAGAGCATCTATATGTAAAACCAGGACAACTTTTAGGCTCCACTTCAAATACGCCACTGATGGGGAAATCATGTGCTCCAAATCCATATTCCTTTCCATGAACTAAAATACATAATCATTTAAACAAAATCAAAAGAGTGTTCAAAGAGATTTTGTCAATTCCAACTCAACAGCCATTGAGATTATGCAAGATAAAGAGCAGAAAGCATAAGACGAACACATGACTTCAAATTTGGATTAATTATTTCAATGGAAATCATGCATCTATATAACAACAATAATATTTTTATTAACGCTGAAATAACATGTCAAACAAATGCTAAAGATTAATAAGTCCAGTTTCCTACCTAATTGTGTGCCCCAAAACTTAAAGATGCAGCACCACGCCACAACTTCTTGATGATCATGGTAATTTGTGTTCACTTGTGATGCATTTAGCAATTCAGAGAATCAAAATATTTCATTTTGCGGGTTGGTATTGCGGAACTTGCTGAATGCATGTACAAACTACTATGCACCACAGGAGACAAAAATCAAGTCAATCATGCTGTACGATAGCCAAATTTCCGCTAAAATCTGTCAAAAGGTCCATCTCCAAGGAAACAACACTTAGGTGGTATTAGACTCCAGCGAAATTCAGTAGAAAGATTTAATACAAGGGAAGAAAAAGGAACAGAGGATCATATTTTCATCCAAGAATTCTGAACCAAAGTCCACACAGCTACAAATCACACATAGCTCTTTAAGTACCATACTAAGAAAAGAATTTCAGATTCAAGATTCTTTTTTCAAATTTCCATTACCCTTTTCCATATCCACCTCAAAAATTTTTTAAAAATCATGAGAACCCAATTTCATGCATTATTAGAAATCCAGCTTAGGGATAAATCTGCGCCCGCGGGTAAATTATATATTGACTAAAAGAGAAAGTGTTCCTTGATTTCTCACCTTCAATGCCAGAATGGAAGACGCCAAAACCAACCCAAACAGAGTAATGATTTACAGGTGTGAGGTCATATACATTCAATATAACTTGGGTTTCATCGCTGCTGCTGCTCGCATCTCGTTCGGCGCCAGACTTCGACGCATCGTTTCCTTCCCCCATGAGATTCTTTACCTTCAAATGAGTGTTGCTATCCGGAATTTATACAATTTCTGAGTTAAATTTCTGTATATAAAACGGAAGCTCTTAATTTGGGATTGAGAAACGGCTATGAATCAGATTTCTCTCCCTCTGTAGCCAGAGAAAAAGGTTCAAACTTTTCTGAAACCAAAAAGGAGAGAGAGAGAAGAGAGAGAGAGAGAGAGAGAGAGAGATCGTGCCATCAATTCATTTATTATCGGTAAAGTTCATCTTAGTCCTCGTGGTTTATTGAGCGATTTTACCTGTGGTATCTTCACTATTTTGAAGGGAGGGATAATAATAATTCTATTTGTAGATAGAAGTTTGAACATAAATTTTAACATATGCCTTAATAATTTGATTAAGCACCATTACAGCATCAAATAGATAGTGTGGTAAAATAATATTACCTCCGTCTCATAAAAATATGCTTATATCAATTAATCTCATGAATTGAAAAATGTGAATCAATATATCAGGAAATACAAAATTTACACTTCTTTAATATATTCTCATTTAAGATTAATTCAATTTAATGTATTATAAATTTATTAATAGTTAGACTAAGTGTATATTTAAAAAAGAAATTAATTGTTCAACATTATTTATGTTATTAGACTATAATGTGAGATAAATAAAAATAAAAATTAGACCTAATTTTATACGACGAAAGGAGTAACTATTAATATGAGTGTTGTTATAGCAACAAACATTTAGTGTTGTAAAATACTAACTACTGATACGAGTGTTAATACAACACCAAATAAATAATGTAACAAAATACTAACTACTGCTATTATCTAGACTTGAACTCACTATAAAGATATGTAACATGTGATCACTACCTTTTTTGTAAAAGATATTTTACAAACAAATTTTCCTCAATGAATCCAAAAATAATGTGATGTGTATAAAATTAGAATCGTGTCAAGCGTACAATAATAAAGCAGAACCTCACATTCAAAACCAGCCAGCATATAACAATGCATACATATGGAAAGAAACAATGTGATAATAATTCATCATTTAAAATTGTCATTCTTTTTGAAATCATCATTTTAGTCCTCCAGTTTTGGAGGTAACGTCAAAATGACAAAAGAAAGAATCATATACTCCAGGAACAACTATTTGCCAACTGAAAAAATAATTTAGCCGTTTAATTTTCAATGAAGTACGAATGTACGATGCCACCCCCCCCCCCACAACAAAAAACAAAAAAAAAAACCAACAATCATGACCCATATTATCATTATAAAACGAAGATAAACGAAATAAATAAATGCAATTACAGCTTGAAAACATTACACTCAAAAGGCAGGCTCACACATTGGAGATACAAATCCTTCTCCCTGACCAATGCCTTCTCCTTTTCACCCCGGAAGGGCCAGAGATAATTTCTTTGTTAAATAGAAGATAGATAAGCTTAAATGCTGAGATTTTATAAATAATAACTCTTTAGGATGAGGAAATTCAAGCGAAATAAGCATGAGCTAGGCACTGACATTTGCATTTGCAGGAGTAACTAGTCTTCTGGCGTTGGTTGACGTGGCTGCCGCTGCCATCGCCTCCTCCGATAGATGACAGGGCTTTGATCATCATCGGAAGATTCACCCACATCATCTCTGGATTCGGTTTCTCCATCATGGGTTTCACCCCAAAGTCTTCTCGATGGTCTTCTGACAGTCATTTGAGCGCGGCTTCTTGAACTAGTGGACCGACCTGAAGTACTCCCTAGTCGGATAAATCGAACAAGGAAAAACACTGTCAGCCAGCCACCATCATCTATAGTCAAAGTACTACTGTCCTCCACCCTCTCTTCCCCAATAGATGAATTAAGTGTGCTAAGTAAATCTCCAAGGTCCCGCTGTCGCTCTAACCTCCTCCAGTTACGCTGCCTTTCTGGGTCGGCTTCTGTAGGCCTGGCAAGTGGATGCACCAATCTTGCATGCTTCCGTAGATCTTTATATGTGCCACTGAAATCACATGTTTCACATGCACAACTTCTTGACTTCGAGTTCATGAAACTCCGAGCAGACTTCACCACCACACGCCCATTTATTTGGCCCCGGCAAAGAGGACATACCAGCTTTGGCTTCTCTTGGTTGTCAACTGACACGGCTTCCACAATAATAGATCCTTCCCCACTCCTGTCCCCTTCCAAATCAGGGAGGGTTGATTCTGATATCGCTGTCACAGACGTCACCAGTGGTGAGACTGAAATTGGTATGACCTCCGGTCTCTGCGTGGAAAGTGCAGGTCCACCAAATGACTTACGAAATTGATCAAAACAATTTGAGTGGCGGTAGCTTGTATCACACATGAAAGGGCGACAGCCTTTATCATGAGAAGAACATAAAAGCAATATTGCATTGTGAGGATGTTCCATACAGACTGGACACCGAGCATCTTCCCATTGTCTCACATTTTCATCATCCTCTAACGGATTTTTTGGCAATGATTCTCTTGAATGACTGGAACTGCAGGGATAAGGAGATACCCTTGACCTCTCAAAGGAAACAGAACGCTCTCTCCTCGTCTTAGGCATGTTAAAATACTATACAACAGCACAAATTCAAACACTCTTTCCTCTCCACCCCTGCAGAACAACTACAACTACAATCAAATATAACAAAATAGAACCAGAAAATAATAGATACGTTTACAGAATCAGACAACTAAAAATGTACAGCTTAAATGCAATACGGTATCAGCAACATAAAATAGTACTTTATCAGATCACAAAATTCTTTGGATGTTGAGATCATCTACATAGAATAAGCAATGAAAGACAAAATTTGGCTTTTTAAGTACTATCATGCATTCTCAGCGTCAAAGACATCACATTTTCTTAAGTGGACGGATAAATTAAAATGCTCCCAAAGTAGCAGTAACAGAATATGGAAACTGAGAGTAATTTCTCAGTGCAGTAAAAATAAGTCCGTCCAGACTAATATTTTAGCATAACGAATAAAAAATCAAAGTACTAAAAAAATACTCCACTAAACAATCTCTGCACCGAAACTGATGGCACTCGCAGTTCATGAGTCAGATAATAAACTCTTTAATAATTTTTCTCAGTTGATAATTCCTATGTGTGGGATGCTCAGTAGCTGATTGTAACCCTCAGCTCACAAGTCAATATATATACTCTACAATAACTTTTTTTCAGGTTTGGACAATTACTAGATGTGGGATGCTTTGACTTCAGAGTACCTCAATACCTCTTTTTCTTTTAAGATGAGATGAGAATCTAACAATTAACTGTTTCCAACGCTAAATCAAGGAGTACTATTTGAACAGCACCATTCTAGAAATTGGCATATCTAATGCCGCTGTTTTGATGCTCCGTAGCAAGAACTATAAGAAATAAAACTAGACACTTTGCCAAAAACTAAAATATTTAAAAATCAAAGCGTAAAATCAACATTCAGTCCAGAAAGAGACCTTCTAAATTATTGTTCATTCAAAATTGTTGTTACTGATACCATTCACTGAGTAGTTTAAAAGGTTGCAAATTAAAAGGAAATACCCTTAAGTTGCAAAGCCACACAAAGTTCCACTAAAAGTCAACAAAAATTAAGATAGAAAATTAATCAAGGAGCTCCCAGAACTTAGGTCAGCATATGGAACAGATATATTGCTTGAAAACATAAAATCTGTTTTCACCAATGGGTTTGGCCACTATTTACAGCTGGTTTAGAAAGTCTGATTGTAGACCACATATTGAAGTATGAGGCCAAAATACCACACAATCAAAACCAGCATCTCCATAGATTGAATGGGTATCAAACCCATCAATAGCTAAACTTTTGCAAAACAAGCTATTGGTTTCTAAATCAACAGACCCAACATTTATTAAGTCCTATCAAGGCGTGATGGCATCCGAGGCTCAAATACAGAACCTTATTATAATAAAATCAAGAACAGGAAAATATTTGTACCTATTCAGATTCAGCAAAATATTATCATTTCGCAAAAACAAGCTTTTTCCGGAGCACCGGTTCTTAAAGAAATGCGAGTCCATCTATTGCTTCTCCACATCAATGAACGCATCATAAATTAGTAAAATCCAGAGGGATGGGAAGCAAAGAAAGGAAGATATGACATCAAAGCTGATGCAATCATAAATAAAAAATTCAAAATAAAGCATAAAACTTGGGAAAGCAGAAAAGGAAGTAAACAAATATAAATTATACAAACCCTAACTCAACAAAACAAAACAACCTGGAACTCGATCTCCAGCACAACACAACTGCAATTCAGAATTAGCTTTCAAATGCACAAGACCATTAGATCCCAAAATAAAATTTAAAAACAAAATCGGTGATACCAAATCAAAAAATAAAAACAGAAATTAACTGAAGCTCGGCAGATCGATTAGAAAAGGGAAAATCCCTACCTTTGACCCTTTTCAACTCAATATCCAAATCAACGAAAGAATATACAGTAGAGACCTCAGCTCTAGAGAGAGAAGAGAGCGCTTTAGTGGCTGCGGAAGAGCTAGAAATTCTAGAGAGAGAAAGTGGCGAAATTTGGGATGAAGGGGTATTTATATACAGAGAGAGGCAGATGTGTATGCATGCGCTGACCTGGCGGTTTTATATTCGCACGACATTCATTTTTTTTCTTTTTCTTTTTCTTTTTTTTTTTGTGTCTCTATTTGAAATTTTGAATTTTTCTCATTTAAAAATAATTAGAAACGGAGTCGTCAATCTATTGAAACTCTATCAAATTGTTCACCCTCGTAATATTTTGGCAATATTAGTCCCTGACTTCCAAGGATTTTAACAATTTCTTTAATTGAAATCTCAGCAACTTCAAGTGCATTATTTTTTATACCATATTGTCCCTTCTTTAATAAGATCAAATTGTAGCTTATGAAACTGAAAGAAAATCTTCAAACACCTCCTACTTTATGTGGCATGTATTGATGCACGCCACATGTATTTCAAATCCATGTGGCGTGCATCAATGCAGGTCACATGGAGTAGGAGGTGCTATAACAGCACATTCAAAAAGTGCTTGAATATTACTGTAAAATTGAATGTAAGACTTAAAAAAGTTATTTATTTATTAGTTCTTATAACTAGTAAAACAAAAATAATACAACATATATTGGTATTATTCTATTTCTGATTCTAAAAAAATTAATTTCGCATCTCTATTGGATCAGTCTCACAAATGCCCTTCAAACCATAATGTTTGACTTTCCCCAATAGAAAAGCATAGAAAAGCATACTCCCAAAATTGTCCTTGAAGTCAAGATTTGACCAAATGAGAAAAAAGTTGCTAACTTGAGCCTAGCCCACGTTGGAAGGGTTGGCATTGTCATGTTCCTACATCGATGTCCTCGACCCACCGACATGACTTTGATTTCCAAGAGTATTTCAATAGTCATAAAACCAAACTTGAGACCTTAAAAACGTAAAATAGGCACATCTTAATATTGTTATGTGTTTTTTCAATCTACAACTTTGTAATGTTCTTTTAAATTAAAGTAAAGATGAAACTAACCTTTTAATAAAATTTTGAGTTTTTAATCAAAACAAACTTTTGAGTTTTAATCAAAATGAAGGTAAATTTTGGAGTCAAGTGCTAGAAATAAAAATGTTGTAGACGGGAACAAAGTAAAATAATAGATGAATGACCTACTTATTATTTTTCTAACAAGTCGCGGATCTCAACACAATTTTCCCAGTTACTAGAAGTAAAGTCGGCGCCGTTTCAGGTTTCCTCATTTTTTCCCCTTTTCTTTTTGCCGTTTTTCCCTTTTTTCTTTTTCATTTTAATTTCTTTTGCCCTTTTTTGGAAGGTGCAAATGTGCAAGGGGAATGAGCTCGCCAGTACCAACCTCTACATTTAGAGTTAACTAGTCATCTAAATGTGTAATGTATACGACACGAAATAATATGTGTGGTGGTATATAATTTAGCAAAACTGTGTTCATAAACTTTTGTTAATAATAGTTGTTTGTATCATCAATCGCTTCTTCAAACTCACAGAATTATTTTAATAGAAACGTGTAATGACATTTACAATTATTAATTTTGAAACTTACAATTTTCCACACTAATAGATATTAATACAAACTGTCATGGTGAACACATTGAATGTAATTAACCACACTAATTGAAATTAACAAATGCTTAATGTAATTAACATGAAGTACTAAATGACGTGTATTTAACATTTAGACACAATATGATATGTAACAAATGAGTGCAATAAAGAAAAAATGGTAAAGTAAGAATTATCACAAAAATGAAGCGACAATATTGGAAATTGAGTGTTTTACATACTTCCTACTTTTAAAAATTGCACATATATAGTTTTCATTTAAAAATTATATACATGTAGTAAAAAATAATAATTATTAATCAAATGTCAACACGCGATACAAAAAAGGAAAAAAAATCTAACACAAAGGAATAACTAACTTTGGATTATTGTTTTATCAAAAAAAGAAAAAAAAAACCTTGGATTATTGGGCACGTATGGTTTTGTATTAAATTGTATTTAAACTTATGATATCACTATTACACATTATAAAACTGTAAATTTAGTTGTCAAAAAATAAAATTCTAAATTTACAATCATTAATTGATGATTTCATACAAAGTATATGTTATTTAAATATAAAAAAATAAATCACTTTAAAAATTAAAATATCTTCAATAATGCTTCATTTACTGTTATATTTTTGCTAAACAATGATCGATAATCATACGCAAACGCGTATCTTACAGACATGGGACTAAAGTAAAGGAAAAAATAGTAGTGAAGATAGCACAATAGAGTGGTTATTAATTAAGTTCTACAACCTCTCGTTTATGGAACTTTTCAAGTATAATTAAGATGTCATTTACAAAGATTTTAAATATTTAATAATTACAAATATTATAAGGATATTGTTGGTGTTAAAAGAAAAAGTTAGGGACAAAGTAAGGAAGTGAATGTTTTACACACATACCTACTTTATATATTAGTGAATTAGTGATAGTGAATATAACAAATGCACTAAACTTTTTAAATAATAATCTAATATACCTCTATACTTCAAAACTAATTTAATGCATCACTATACTTTCAAAAAATTATCTCATTCGCCATTATATTGTACAATTTACCCCACTTACCAGTGAACTTTTCAAAACTTTATTTGGAATGCCATTATCCTTGTCAAAATTGGTTATTTTTTAGTTTAAATCTTAGTGTTTGAGTGTATGATAAACTGTTACATGGTAATACTCATTTGTCACATTTCTACTTCATTTACTTTGAACTGGTGATGACTGAGTGATAAATAAGGTAAGCTTTTTATAAGTCCAACGGCAAATGAAATAAATTTTAAAATATAATCGGATGCGAGACAACTTTTGACAAGCCCCACTTCCAGTACCTCTAACTTACTAGAAGTGTGACGTGCGCCGACGATAAATTCCAACTAAAAGCTAAAATTTACCGTCAAGGCTCATGAATATACTACTTATTTTAGAAAATTTCGACAGCATCTCCCTTGTTTTATTAACAAAACCCCAACATGTATACTCCCCAATAACAACACCAACACGTTAACACATTACAATCAGCCAATTTCTCATTATAAATAACACCACCTCATAATTGGAGAAATATACTAAACTGAATATGATTCATATGAGAAGACTCAATATATATTAATAAGTTTAATTCTATTAAAGCCAATCATTCATGATATCAACAAACCAATAACAATTCCTATGTGGTGGCTTGAAATCTTGAAATAGCAGGCTCGACCATAATGTGTCGCCCAAATTCCAATTACTACCTGAGAAGAAAATCATTTAGGACACATATGAGCTACTAGCCCAGTGAGTGGATCTTTTAAAATAAACATGTCTTGAGAAGTCCAAATATATCTTCTCAAAAATCACGTATAAAATGAATAAGTCAATTCATGGACTTTCGTAACTTAAAACTGAAATCTCAGTATAACATCGGTGTTAATAAAATCATTTATTTAGAAACACATTATAAACATCATTTCATTAATATTCATCATAAAGTTCACTTGGAAAGCATCATAAACATAATTTCATTTCAAGATTGATATCGAATTTTCCCTAAAAAGTATCCAACATATCATGATCATAATATCATGTCATACGCACTTAGAGGGTCAGCTTGGGCCATAGGTACCTTATGACCCCTTCGCCTTAGGCGGCACAATTAAACAACTTGAGCCATAGCTAGCACGTAGGCCCCTTCGTCTGGGCCGTGTTCATTTGGTCAGCTTGAGCCATATAGGCCCCTTCGCCCGTAGGCGGCATATTATAACATTGGATACACATTTGTGGGTTTTTATACATCATAAATCATGTCTTAACCCAAACATTTCTTTAAAATCATGAAGCACCATTCCATACAAACATTCACATGAACTTTTCTAAGAATTATCAACTTTCGTGAAATTTCATAGACATACATTCATCATGAAACATTATGAATTTCTGTGAAATCAAAGCATAATATACATTTTTCATTTAGAAAAAAAAGAAGAGAAGAATCTCCACTCACCGGTTATGTAGCGATGTACATGTAGCTCCTTTTGTGTTTCCTGTAGCATAACATGAAGACTCTTAAATTTCAATTCATTTTTCTCATAAAATCTTCTTATCCGGATAATTTCATTTTCACAACTTTCGAATCATTCCATTCATTCATTTTCCCATTTTCTCTATTCATTTATTCCACGTCCTAAATTTACTAAGTTGTTCACCATATACTCTATTAATTCCCTAGATTAACACATGTTTACTCTTTCATATTCCATTTTTTCCTTTGAATTCATGACAACTTCATAATTTCTTTAACTAGATAATACCCCTTGATGTCAATTATTTTTCTCAATTGCCATATGATCACATCTTTAAAATATCAACAATACTTCATACCTCTAATTTCAATAATAGTCATTGTTCCTTGGTATCATCATTCTAAATAATGTGTAGGATATTCTCTTGACATATATATATATATATCTAATACTTTATAATAGCTCAATAAATTCTCATTTTCACTTGAAAGTGGAAATTGAATCTATATCTTACTAAGTCCCCTTCTTTACAATTATTCTAGACTTTGTTCATTTTAAAATTGTAGAAATATCACATATTAGAATCATAAATTCCACCAACATAACAACACTAACTCTTCACTTTTAAACACTAGTTCTTAGCCTTTAACAAACTTTCCAATTCTACATTTGATGTTAAACATTTAGTTGTTCATTACTTATATTTATTCCCAACCTCACCAGATTCCTCAATTACCATGATGTTATGCTATAAAATCATAACACCAACTTATTCGTAAAATTTTAACCCTTTTAACTAAGGATTGTTAAATTTTCCTGTTCGGCAATGCCCATTTAACACCCTTTAAAAATCAAGGATGGTGTCGTATGCTTATGAAATTTTACTAGGAGGTAGAAAACTCATATAAGTTCATCATATATGAAATTGAGCCCCAGAAAACTACCTTGGCTATACCAGAATATTTTTTCACCTCCCAGAAATTCTGTTCTCGGGTAAACACTGACCAGCCTTACAAATTATGTCATAAAAACTTCTACTGGTATCCAAATGGTGTCATTCTAATTTGGATCATAGACAACTCATAGGAGATCATTTCCCAACTTGTATCTTGTTAAAATTCCATATATACTATGATTTATAACCCTCCAAAGTTGAGGGGCAGAAACTATGGACACAATAATTCCAACATTGATTCTTTTATTAGACTTGTACATATGAGCTTGGCTTTCTAGAATTCATTCTTACCCTCTTATGCTTTCCCTTTCATTAAAGAAGACGTAGCTTCCTTCTTTCAATTAATCTAAAAGCTTCATTTAATTTAACAAAATACTGTGATATTCACTTCAAAGTTCCAAACAATACCTCATTCAAATCTTTCAACTTCAATCTTTCATTCTTAACTATAATTTCTTATACTAAATTTACATAATTCCTTTCTAATCTTCATATAATTTCGATTTCATGTCTAAGAGTAATTCCACACCATTTAACCCAATAGGAAACTACAACAAAATCAATTACTCCATTCTGCTAACAAATTTCTTAAATCAACCATAATAAATTTAAACCCAAAAATTCTCATAACATGCATATATATACTTCAAGGATTTCCAAATACATCTAACCCACGTCAACAACTCAACATTTCTCTTTTAATATTCATCACCTCAAACCATATATGGAAAATCTCAAATTTTTCATATCTAGGATTTAAAAAAATCAACCCATAATATATTATAGAAGCTAAAAAAAATAAAACTCATTATTCTTTTAACATAAACATCAATTATTTAACCCCAAGTCATAGGAATAACCACAAATTTAACACCCAATAGAAAATACATAAACCCTAAAAATAATTCATTGACTTACCTACTTGGAAATTGCACCCAAAAAAAAAAAATCAAAACCCAATTGCCAAATAATACCAACAAGATGCAATTTCCTCACTTTCTTCTCTCTTTCCTTCATTTTCCTTTTTCTTTCTTTTTTCTTCTCACTTTTTACTTCCTCTTTGCCAACTCCTCTGTTTCTCCTGTGTGTGTGTGTATTTGTGATCATTCCAATTGCAAGACAATCATGTTTACATATATAGGAAATTGCACACAAAGTCCCTCAACTTCTTGCTTCACTTCATTTAGGTCCTAAACTTCATTTCTTGTTTCATTTAAACCACCAAATGGTAACATAATTTCATATAAATCCCAACTTATTTAAGTTCTTAAATTATAAACCCAAAAATTAAATTATTGCATCTTAGTCTAACTTTGACCTTGACTTAACATATTACACCTTTGACTTTGAAAGATAAATGTTGAATTTTGAAAATAACGGGGCGATTCGTCACAACTTTTAAAAAGTCTAATGTCATCTAAAATAAGTTTTAAGTTATAATAGTATGTGAAATTACTTTTCTAAAGTTCAGTGGCATTTAAGATAATTAAGTCCTATATTTACAATATATATTCCCTTCATCTGATGTATATAAGCTTGTTTTCCATTTTTAGATGATCAAGTGGTTGGCTGTTGACACTACCTTGGGCCATCTCCAATGCACCCTCTATGTTGGAGATTATCTCCAAACTAGAGGGTGCATCCCCCTCCCCAACCGGTCTCTATTTGCCATCTCCATTTTGGAGATGGCAACAATGAATCTCAAAATTTGGAGATTTACTGTGCAAATAAAGGCCAAATTTAGAGAATTGCAATTTACGGAAATGTCATTCTGTAAATTGCAAGGCCGCCTCAACCCTTTTTTAAAATTTTTTTAGACTTCATAATTTTTATATTTTTCATTCATTTTAGTCCTTATATTTTATTTATTGCAATTTTTTTGTCAATTCGTATTGTTTGAACTTTGTTTGTTGATTGCAATAAATTTTTTTAATTACACGTGTATGTAATAGGGTAGTACTATTTTGGATGAAAAAAGAAAAGTTTTGATCCATGGAAACAAAAATAGATACGTTACATATTTTACTACAAATTCATAATGCCATCTGCAAGTGGACAAATTAAAACATGCAAACACACATGAACATGGGGATGTTGAAACTAGATGAACGACATATGACTAATCTATATTACTCTAAATCAAAAGAAGTTTTCCCGCTCAAACTTTTCCCTTTTTTTTTTAACTTTATTTTCAGGTCATTCCTGATGTCATTTAATGGATTTTCTTTTCTCTCTACCTGTCTTTATAATCGTGTTTTGCTTTACGCGCTTTCGCCATTTTCTTAATTTTCAATTTTCCTATATAAGACAAATGTGACCACAGCTTTTGATCATTTTCCCAATTTTATCCATGTTTACTGCCTTCCCAATTTTAGAAAATTGTATTCCCAATTTTCTACATGTTTACCACCTTCCCAATCTCCAATTATCGCAAAAGATTTGCAACCTTATACCGTCATTTTTGTAGAGATCATATTTTTCCTACCTTTCTTCCCATGGTAATTACAAACATGTATATATTTGGTTCTAATCGCGAAACTTAAAAAACTTTCTACTCAGATTCTAACTCATGACTTTGGGTTATTGAAAATGTTATCTTACTCTTTCCATAATGTAAATTAAAAATGTAATTTTTAAGCGTTGAAATTTGAATTTTTTTTGGTGACCTTTGAGTGACCATCTACATCTTGTTTTTTTCATTTAGTGAAGCCTATTTAATTTCAATGAAGAAATTGACCAAATCAACGATAATTTTTAATGGGTGTTGGTGACACAAGTTCTTAGCCAAAGGTGCGCTGATTTGTAAAACGTTTGAGCAAGATGATTCTCTTTTCAATTATTTTAATAGTCAAAATATTTTGTTATTAATTTAGGCTTAATTATTTAATATAGTTCTAATTTTTAGATACTATGTCTATATATATTTACCGGTTACAAGGAAATATTCTGTAATTTAGAGTTTACTATTGAATATTGTTATTAAAAGCATGTTTAGCGTTGCATATATTGCTTTTGCATTTTCAACCGATCTACAAATGTTGCTCACTTGTACTTTAATTTTGCAGTGGTTATATTTTACACATTTTTCTATTTTTGCATCACACGGGTACTTTACTAGTGACTAATAAATTAAAATTTAAAAAAACCTAAACTCGAACGATGAAATGGCACACACGAATGTGAAATTATCATATTGCACTAGTAGTCCGGAAGGTCGTCTCCGGATGGAGAAGTTCCGCCAAAGAGAGGTCCAAATGGATTGGTAGTCTCATTGGAGCCATCTCTGCTTGTAATTCGCCTCTACCAAATCCTTTGTTGCTCTTGGATAGAGTTCGGGTGCATCCCTAGGATTCGATTTTCATTTGTTTCCTTCTGAACGTCAATGAGCTATTTTCAATGGTCCTCAACAGTCCGCATCATAGATAGCATTTGCTCACTACAATTGGCCAAGGTGTTAAGCGCTTGCGATCTCTCTTTGGTAGTTTTTCTTTTAGCCTTTGCCTTCTTTATGCCTATTGGGCATTAGGAACCCCCTAACGGGCTGTCATCATCTAAGTTCATGGTAAACCCAGACATTTCTGGAGAATTTGGTGTAGGAGAATATGGAGTTGGTGAATAGTTAGAGTGGGACGAGAGAGCATTTGTACGGCGTTCAAGAAAAGGAGGTAAGATAGCATTGGATGGCTTATACTTTTCCTGGTCGTTGAGTTAATGCCAAACATGGTCAAATTTCCATTTTTGCCTTGACAATGAAAATAACTTCATCGCATCAGCTAACTGCAATATAGATTACAAATTGCATGTTAGGTTGAGCGTAACGCTACAAAGTTGACACAAATGTGCATGAGAATTACTCACAATGTCGATCTCAAAAGCACCGCTTTGGTTCCTAAGCTCGACCACGTGAACACATCTACTGTACAATCGGACCATTTTGCTTATGGTGCCCCCAACAGCATTGAAGGGCCCTCCAAGTGCGGTGTTCTATTGACTGGCCAGGTTGTAGTTCCCCGTAACTAGCTGCAATGCGTGTCCAAAGACTCTCATGTGATTGGTTTATACCAGTTATTGGGTTCTGGGAGACGTCAAGATAAGCTGTCACTAGGAGTATATCCTCGTCGTGAGAGAAACCAGAACCACACCCCAACGAACTCATGTTTATTTTAGATAAGGAATTGAATTGGTGGGAAATATTAATAAAGTAGAGGTAGAAATAGTCCAAAAGTGAGAAACGTAGTGGGAATAATAAAGTAGTGTGAATAGTAGTCGGAATAGTTATAAAGTTGTAGGAATAGTATCTTAGTGGAAATGAGTGTAGTAGTTGGGTAATGGGAAATGCAGGAATACGTCAATTTATAGACACAAAATATTGTCTACGACATCTGATGCCAACGTTTTAGACTTCACTTTGCCAATCGAATGACTGGGATTCACCAGTGTCTGATTGGTGCATCTAGGGATACGAAATTTAATCAAATGGTCAAAAATTAAAGGACTGAAAGATGTACTATCTGCTAATTCTGACAATTTTTATCAACTAAATTTGATATCATATACGAATCTAATGCTCTGGATTTCCTTGATCTATGTCGATGTTCCAGATTAATTGTAATCTAATCTAACGGTGAAGAGCAAAGCCTTATCTATTCTTTATCTCATAGACGTACAACCTAATTTGCCTTATTTAAAGACTGATAACTTGACAAAAGAGGTATCATAATCTCAAAGAACCCTGGAAATGAAATTTCACAAAGGAGATCCTTCAAACTATTCTTTCTATACATCATCGTCCTCGTCTGACAGTGATGAAAACTGTAGCTCTTTGATAAGAAATGAGCTGAGTTTATTGACCAACAATAGCAAATGGTTTTTTGGCACCTCCAGAGCAATGCTTCTATTGTTTCTCATTACTTCCAAGAACTAGACAATATATGCCATAGAGGCTCAATTCCTGCGCATGTCGTACTCAATCGTGGCCGAGCTGCTGCTGAAGAATGCTTGTATAATGACTACTTTTATGATTCCCCCACATACAATAAGGCAATGTTCAAGCGCCATTTTCGAATGTCCCGTCGCCTATTCTTGCGAATTATTGAGGTAGTCCAAGCCCATGACAATTACTTCGTACAAAAACAAGACGCGTTAGGCAGCTAAGATTATCCCCATACCAGAAGATAACCACTGCGATGTGAATCCTAGCTTATAGTTTTGCAGCAGATGCCACAGACGAGTACATAAAGATTGGTGAGTCAATTGCGATTGAAAGTTTAAAGAAGATTTATAGGGCAGTGATCGAGGTGTTTGGTGACTGGTACCTTCGTTATCCCAACGCTGAAGACATTGCTAGGCTTCTCCGTATTGGAGAACAACGTGGATTCTTGGGAATGCTAGGAAGCTTTGACTGTATACATTGGAAATGGAAGAATTGTCCCACGGAATGGGCCTGCCAATATACGGGTCGTAGTGGAAGTCCGACAATCATCCTAGAGGCGGTGGCTGATTATGACTTGTGGATATGGCACGCGTACTTTGGTCTACCAGGTTCAAACAACGACATTAATGTGCTGTCAAAGTCTCATCTCTTTTCTAACCTGACCAACGGGATAGGTCCCTCAACCGACTATGTCATACAAGGAAAAGAATACACAATCGGATACTATCTTGTTGATAGTATATATCCAAAATGGGCTACTCTGGTGTAGACAATTCATAATTCACAAGGCCGAAAGAAGAAATACTTTGCAGCCCAACAAGAAAGTTATAAGAAAGATGTGGAACGAACATTTGGTGTTCTGCAATTGAAGTGGGCAATAATCAAAGGCCCAGCACAAACCTGGAAAAAGAGTGTTTTGCATGACATTATGATTAAGTGCATTATAATGCATAACATGATTATTGAAGATGAGCGAGATGAAGATGCTCTGATAACAGAATTTCGAGAAGCTCCTTGCCAAGAGGTTGAAATCACAGTTGATGAACGTGTCCGATTTCAGGAGTTCCTTGAACGTCACCGTCAAATCAAAGATAAGACAGCTCACTATGCACTTCGAGATGCTCTTATTGAGCATTTGTGGGCAGAGTACTCTAATTCAGATAACTAATTTGCTTAATCTTCGCCTCGAATGTTGTCATTAAATGTGGTGTCCTTAAATGTAGTGTATTAGTTGCAATTAGTATTAATTGCCTTTGATTTTATGCATTTTCTAATGTGTGTCATTCAATGTGGTGTACGACTTGTATTCAACCGTCAAAATAAATGCTTTCATTTCAAAAAATTGACCAAATATCTCGTTTAATTAGGATTTGTAATTTAGTTAATTATTCGATTAACGACTCAATTATTTGTTTCGTTATGTTTGATATTTAATTTTTCAATTTGTAAAGTGTGGTACCTAATTGTAAATTTAGTTATATAGGAAATATAGAGATCTAGATAAAATTTAGAGATTATGAGTTGGGGAAGTTTAAACAAATAGAGATTGTAAATCTGTATTTTAGAGATAGAGGAGTAGAAAATAGAACAGAAAGGATTTCATATCACTCTTGCTTTTAGGTGTCGACGATACCTTGAGCGGAAGACTTTTGAAACGTGTTTATCACAAGCAACTTGGCTAAGACTGTGTGGCCTCACTTTTTTGACATATGTGAAGTTAGGTATATCCCAGTTGGCTCTTTCCACCAAATGCTTGTGCACAAGTATCTTGCCCACAAAAAATCTAAACCATGTCATCCTTGTACTGTTATCCCCATGTTAGCGGTTTGGTTCATCTGGCTATCTAGAAATGAAGCTAAGATTGGAGCTCAAAAAATGAAGGGTGAAGACATCATTGACAAAATTAATTGAATGGACAATATATATGCTTAGTAAGGCTTATCAAACTTGATGCATTAGAAGTTCTTTCATTCAAGCTCACCCATCCCATGCTTTGGAATTTTGAAAATCCAACGCCTTTACCATATTTCTTTCAAACTGACCACATTAACGCCATTCCAAACCACCCCCTGGAGTCTCTCTCTTCTCTTCATTTATTTTTTAGCCTCTCTCACTGTCTCATCATTAACAATATATTATGGTCCGTTTGTTTACATTTATAAAGTCAGTTTATAAAGAGAATTTATAAATAGCGAAAATGAGTGATGAAGATTTAATTAAAGTTTAAAATGTGTGATGATTGTTGAGTAGTTGTCAAATCAATGATAGGTGAATTTAAAAATAGAAAAATAAACAATAACAAACAAGCCCTTAGTTATTGTTATTTCATTATTAGTTTTATTTTTTTCATTTGTTAGTTTATTTTTGTGTTAGGTCAACTTAGAAGTAAATTTGTTTGTAAAAAAAACTTCGAAGTAAATTTTTCTAGAAAATTTTTTTGGGTAGTATATTATATATATGTGTGTGTGTGTGTGTGTGTGTTAGTTAAAGTGGAATAGTCTATTTTTTGTTTTAGGCTGGAAAATTTCACTTGCCAAATATGAAATTTTTGTTTTTGTTTTTGTTTTTGTTTTCATTTTTTTTTGTTTCTTGAGCAGCGGAAAATTGTATGCAAACTATTAAGACTAACTGCGTATTTATTAATACCTTATAACCATTTTTCATTTCCAAAGGATGCGTTTTTCATTTCCAAGGCACGCCTTCACTCGTGCCTTGGAATTCAACTAATCACTATTAATGGCTGCAAGGCAGCCGTACAGGGCGGCCTCTTTTTTTTTTTTTTAAGTTTTTCATTCATTTCTTTTTAATTTTTTATTTTTTGAAAGAATTTTTTAAAATTTATTATTACTTATGTTCCACCAAAATTTATGGTTAATTTCTTTTTTGAATTTAGAATTATTTTTTGAAGACTATGCTTTCCATCTTTGAATTTTATGTATTGAAAAATAAGGAAAATATCCTTTATTAAGTAGTTTTTAACCTAATTTTTATTCAATATATAGTCAATCAGTTTTAAAATAGCGTTGAATGATTCATATTTTAAATAAATTGGCATATTTATGTATATAATAATTACATCATGACATCTTCACAATATAATGTGTCATAAATTAAGCTGCATTTGTTAATTATTTCTTTACGTTTATACTTATATATATTGATTTTTTAAAAACATGCCATTTTTTAAAGAATTATTATTTCTTCATCCCATAAAAATGGTCCCAGTTTCATTTTTATGTTCCAAACTATTGTCCATTTTAGTTACTTAGTTTTTTAATTTTCTTACATACCCATGTTTAATATATATGGATATTAATAAATAATAACTAATAAAATTGAATACCAATTAAATGAAAAGTATATTAGGGAAAATATTCATAAATTCTACTTTTCCAAGAATATTAGTTGGTCTTTCTTAAATTATGTGAAAAATAATATGAGACTATTTTTTTACAGGATGGAGGGAGAATTATTTATGCTTTAGAAAAATTTACGGTTATTCTTTTTTTTGTTCAAATTTTTTATTGGAAACTAATGAAAACATGGTTAAGTTTTTTTATTTTTGTATTTTATTTCCTGGAAACTAAATAAACATGCAAATTATTAATTAGTTCCCAACCATTTTCTTTTTTTTTTTTGAAATATAATTATAAATCTGCATTATAGCAGTGCAAACGCGCATACTATTTATTCTACTGAAACATAATGCCAAGAAAATCAACGATACAATCAAGCAAAATCAATCAACAATACAAACTCACATATAATGGGAGTACATACTATAATAAAATGTAGAAATACCCCATGTAGGGGAATTGAACCTGGGACGAATTTCTATTTAACTTATTGTAATTAATCGGTTCTAAGAATAACATTTAACAATTTATATAAAAAAATAAGTTAGCATATTAATTAAATGTGTCATAAACCAAGTTATATTTTATTAGTTATTTTTTTAGTTGGGAAAATAAGTAGGCATATTCATTATTTCTTTATTACCCTTTTAAAATTGTGGTTTAAAAAAATGATTCCGTAAACGTTAAATAAGTTCATCAATGCTTTGCAGACTTTTCTCTATATTTTTTTATTTTCTTAAAAATTATAATTATTCTTGCTTAAGAGGCCATATAATAATTTATTTTGCTAATTTGGAAAATTTTTTATTTTAAATAGAAACTAATGACATTGCATTTTTTTCCTTTTAATGAAAAAATGTGTCTTTATTTCTTTATTTATTTTTTACGCTCAGATAATAATAAAAACTTATTCTTATTTAACAATTTTCAAATTTTTGTTGTTAAAAAAATGTTAACTATGTAATCATGAACGTTAAATAGCTTCATTAAATAATATAAAGCATGCTTTTGTGCTTTATTATAGAGTTTTCTTTTTTTTCTGATTTTTTAAGATTATAATTGTTTAGCTTTAGAAAAAAACTATAATTAACTTAAAAACAATTATTTATTTTGCTACTTTAAACATTTTTAATTGAAAACTAATGACATTATGTTTTGTATTATTCTATAAAAAATGTGCCTTTATTTGTTTATATATTTATTTTCTCGCTTGCACAAAATAACAAAAATTTGACTAATTATATCATAATAGTCAATCTATTTTAAAAATAGTGTTGAGTTTTTCATATTTTACATAAATTAGCATATTTATGCATATCATAATTACATGGTGTCATAAATTAGCATGTTTATGTATATCATAATTACATAATGTCATTCTCACAATATGGTGTGTCATAAATTAAGTTGCATTTGTAAATTTTTTTTGCGTTAATTCTTATATATATTGATTTTTCAATAACATGCCATTTTTTTCAATCCATTTTAGCTAGTTCATCTTTTAATTTTCTTATGTACCCCCTATTTAATATGCATTGATATTAACAAATAAGAACTAACAAAGTTGAATACCAATTAAATGAAGGGCATATTAGGAAAAATGTTTATAAATTCTACTTTTCTAAGAATATTAATTGGACTTTCTTAAATTATATGAAAAATAATATGAGACTATTTTTTACGGGACGGAGGGAGTATTATTTATGCTTTAGAAAAATGTATAGTTATTCTTTTTTTGTATTTACAAATTTTTTATTAGAAACTAATGAAAACATGGTTAGTTTTTTATTTTGTATTTTATTTCTTGGAAACTAAATGAACATACAAGTTATTAATTATTTCCCCACCAATTTCTATTTAACTTAATTGTAATTCATTGGTTCTAAAAATAACTTTTAACGATGTATGGAAAAAATAAGTTAGCATATTAATTAAATATGTTGTAAACCAAGTTGTATTTTATTAGTCATTTTTTAGTTGGGAAAATAAGTTAGCATATTATTATTTCTTTATTATTCTTTTAGAATTGCTGTTTTAAAAAAAGTGAATTCCTAAACGTTATATAAATTCATCAAGCAACATTAATGGTTGGCAGCTTTGTAGACTTTTCTCTCTATATTTTTTTTATTTTCTTAAGAATTATAATTATTTGTGTTTAGGAATCTATATAATGATTAATTTTGCTAATTTAGAAAAAATTATTTTAACTAGAAACTAATGCATTGCATTTTTTCCCCTTTAGCGAAAAATGTGTATTTATTTCTTTATTTATTTTATATGTGTAGATATTAATAAAATTTTGACTAATTCTTATTTACTAATTTTCAGATTTTTGGTGTTAAAAAAAAGATTTACTATGAATTCATAAACATTAAATAATTTCATTAAATAATATAAAGGATTGGCTGCTTTTGTACTTTATTATAGACTTTTCATTTTTTCGTCATTTTTTAAAGATTATAATTGTTTATCTTTAGGAAAAACTATAATTAATTTAAAAATAATAATTATCTAGTTTGCTACTTTAAAAATTTTTTAACTGAAAACTAATGACATTGTGTTTTTTATTATTCCGTAAAAATGTGCCTTTATTTTTTTATATGTTTATTTTTTTGTGTGCGCAAAATAACAAAAATTTGACTAATTGTATCATGATATGCTACGCTATATTTGATATGGTTCATATTTATAATGATTTGAATGACATCCATAGTTGTAAAATAATTTTTTGTATATTATGATTTTCATACATCTCCCAAGTGATTTAAAAAATATATGATGATTTCTGTGTAATAGAAGTTGAATAATGTACTTTGTTGTAAGATATATTTGGCGTGTTACCTTTTTTTCTTACGCACCACTAAAGATTTAGAGCATCTCTAAGAGACTCTTTAATTTCAACATACTCTCTACTTTAGAAAGTAGCTGTCTAAAAATATGCTCTAATAAATTTGTTAAATTAACTTTTAGAAATAGAGTGTGTGATTTGACTCTTTAGTTTTTATTTAAGCCCTAACTCATGCTGTAAAATCTGATACCAATACTGATTTCTTATATCGTATACATACACCTGAGTTTTTAATATCATTAGGTGTTTGGGAGTTCCAAATCATGAGTTGAAATTAAAGATTGGAACGTCGGTAATGTTATTGAGAAATATACAATGCATTTGGCAACTGGAGATTATAATCACCACGTGTCGGCTGATAAGTGTGACTGCAATGAATTGGCCTGCAACCTGACAGTTACCCAATTTCCCAAATTACCCATCTTCCCTCCGTTTAGTTACCAACACACCTAGAAATTGGAGACCAATTAGGCGTGTGGGTCCGTTGCATTCACTTTTCATGGGGTAAATTGGAGGACATTCAAAAATTCCAACAACTAGCTCACGTGAAGGAAACACTTTTTCAGAGAGCATGGATGGCCAACGTGTGAGATTGTAATCCCTCCTGGTTGTCAAACG
>CAVNYN010286926.1:5572-64187 GCA_963692815.1 Nyctanthes arbor-tristis
CCTCATCAATCTCAATCCTTGTAAATAAGGTTTGAACCCTTTACTCCAATAAGAATCCTTCTACATTCTTCCCTTGTTTTCCCTATCATTTCACACAAAATAAATCACATGACAATGCGGCTGTATAGCACATACCTAGACATAAACATAAATGCATTAGCATGATTTAACACAAATAAAGGAAAAGGATAGATATATAGACAAAAGATTCTGCTAAATCAAACGAGGAAACTGAAGTATAAAATGAGAAGAACAATAGAGTCCGCAATCAAAAGCAATATTAGAGTACATTTTGGAATGCCAAAGTAAGGTAAATTAAGGGCAAGAATTGATGACTGAAATTTGGTATTTAAAAAAAAAAAAGAAAGCCCAAAACATTCAGTGAAAACAGCCATAAACCGGTATTATTATCTAATAATTATTTGACAGTTGAATTTACTAAACAATGGGTATTGCGATTAAAGTTGGTAATGGGTGCATTTTGTTGTTTAACAGTTGTTACTCTCTAATTGTAAGTGTGGTAATGTGGGTAATGTGTGATTTAATTCCGTGGGGTTAATTCTCAGCCGTTTCGATTCAATCAATTTCAATTTGAATTTGATTTAGGAATGAATATTTTTGTTGACATTACAAGGGGATTGAAAGGGAGGATAAACAAGGACAGTTTTCAAAAACTTCCCGGGCATGAATGAGTGCACGCTACGTGTATTTCAAACTCAAACATTGTGTATTTTAAATTCACATGGTATGCATCCATTTATGCCGCATGAAGGGAAAATTTTTAACTAAACTTCCAGGAAGCTTTTGAAAGAGACTCGGGAAAACGATTATGCAACCAGAGTACAATGGTAATTGGCGATTTAGAAATAAATTAATGAAAGTAAAAATAAAAATAAAATAATAATAATAATTAATAATGATAAGGGTAAACATGAAATTAAAGTAAGATAAAAGAGGGTAGAAGTGTCCAAAAATATTTTCCCCATCTATTCTCATATAGATATAGTATAGATATAAATAAGATATATAAGATATGGAAAAGATATAAATAGCTGGATAGACGCAAAAGTAGAATAGGGTTGCCAACCGGGTGTATTCGGGAAAGATCCGGGAAAATTGTTAAAAATTTTTGTTACCATTATTGCCCCACGAATCAATATTTTAACAAATAACAAACAATTAACAACGTGAAAGAATCCCCCGCCCCAAAAAAAAAAATAATAATAATAATAAAAATATAAAAAAATGAAAGAATTCAATAGAGTTTGAAGATAAGATTCAAGAAACTAATTAAAATTCTCACAAAGCATTCGATAATTTTCTTTTATTTATTTTTTTTTTCGCAGGGCAAATCGACCCCGATCCGTTATTGCCCCCATGAACTTCTTGGATCGAAAAATCTAAACCGTTATTATCCCATGATTCGCGGATCGGCAAAAGTCCTTACCATTCGGTGCAGATATCCATTGGGTCTGGTACAGATCGGATTTTTCTGCCATATCTAGATACTAAGGAGCAGCCGAGAGCGAGATGAACTATTATTTTGTCAATTTTGATCAAATTAAAACACGCCACATAGGACGTCTGGCAGCTTATCCTGCCAGACGTCTGTCGTGTGAAAGGAACTCCAGTAAATTGTGTGGGTTTTTTCAATACTAGTGGTTCAAATGTGCGTTGCACATTGTCTGTATAATAACTACAAAAGCATTCACACTAACGATAAATATTAATTACATATTTAAGAGTTTCTGTCAGACCGCGATAATAGGTCATTAGATCACGATAATAGATACATAAAACTATAAAGAGACAAAAAAAAAGACTAAATGAAAAGAAATGTTCTCATTACAAAGTCTTTGGTCTTCTATATTTGAAAGTGTGGCATTCATCTTTTCAATTGTTTCTCAATATAGTGCCTTCTAATTTTCATTTTTCTATATGGTAATTGAAAATTTTCTATGGTTTTAAGGAAAGTAAAAGTAAAAATTACTTACTTTATTTAAAAAAAGTTGCATCAAGTTGAATAGTTTTTGAATAACGGAATAATAATTATTATTCCACTATCTATGATATTCTTTTCTATTAATTTCTCCATTCTTTTTGCAATTGCCTATGTAGAATCATCATAAAATGCAAATTATAAACTAATTGATTATATAAGAGTTCCAATGAAAAAAGAAGGAAAAACATACATAGAGTCTGTACCAAATGCTTCTAAATCTTTTTGGTATATTTCTCCTTTGTAAGAGGAATACAAAAAAATAGAGCGGAATCCAAATATGGTCTATCCAATCTTTGAAATAAATATGCATTGTCATTATTCCTGTAACATGCTATGGCATGTGATTTTAAAACGTAAGAGTGTTGTTGAATAGTGTTTGCATATGTTAAAAATACGTTTAAGATGAATGGCTATCGACACTAAAATTTTAGTGTTCTTATATTGAATAAAGGAATGTTTCACATATTTATATTTAATATATTGCGTTTGTGATAATAACTAACACAATGCACTCAAAAAATATAACAAAAAATTCAAAGAACTAAATGAAATTTTGCTATTAATACATTAGAATTGTACCATAGAAGAAAAAGGTAATGAAAAAATGATTATATCATTTATAAATTTATTAAAAGTCAAGTTATCAAAAAACAGTTAAAACCAAAAAGTTAAAAATTTGATTTCACAATAGAATAGATTAAAAGTGATTATTAATTGAGTTTTGTAATCAATTTTTGATGGGTTAAGAAATAAGTCATTTATTAATATTTTAAATATATGAAATAATTATACCATTATAAGGATATAGTTGGTATTAAAAGAAAAAATTAGGGATAAAGTGGGGAAGTGAATGATTTACACACATTCTCACTTTTATATATTAGTGATTTATGTTGATTTGCTTTTCTTTACCTTGCGCTTGATTAAAATGTATATCTATATGCACTTATACTACTTATGATGCAGATTCTAGTTGTATTAAAAAAAATTAATCAAAAAAAAGAAAAAGAAAAATTTAATTTAAAAAAAAAAGCTCTTGAGGGGCTGTATATATATATGCACTGAACACGACTGTGGTAGAATAAATGCAAGAAGAGGGTGAAGAAAAATGATACGTTTTCGCCAATGAGACCTAGCCTGTTTAGTTAGAAGGCTAGGCTGAGGTACTAAAGGTCGTTCGATTCCCCTATATGAGGTATTTTCTATATTTTATTGTAATGTGTATTCTCACTATATGTAAGTTTGTATTGTTAGTTTTTTTAGCGCTGTATTTCAATAGTATAAATATCTATGCGCATTTGTGCTGCTATGATGTAGATTTGTAATTGTACTTTCAAGGAAAAAAAATGATACGTTTTCAAATTTCATTCACTTAAATTTGATAATAACTACGTAGTGCTGAGCAAGCTAGGAATGCAATTATGATTATATATTTCAAAATGCGGCTTGAGCGGTGTACTTCATACTTTGCCTCGAGCGGTGTACTCCATACTTTGCGCTTTTTCATTTATTGACCACATTTTCGTGCTCCATTGTCAACCTTAAAAAGATTCAGTACTCTAAAAGCATTGAGCACTCAGTACTCTTGACTAATTAAGAACGTACATATAGGTATTGGGAATTAAATAACAAATTGGGAACTCAAAACTCACTTGTGAGTTCTTAATTTGTTAGGAGTACCTAGTTCAGTGCTCTTAGAGTACCGAAAGTTTTCTCTATATCATGAATATCGACTACTTGTAAATGTACTAGGTTTCAAAAGATCAAGTTGTACCCTTGAGAAAAATAGAATCGTGACTTAACTTTTTCTAACGTGACGTCAAGTCAACATATATTTGTTAATTGGTGCCATATATTGTGAATAAATATTTTATTTTTCTCATAAAAAAAGATTGGAGAAAAATCTCCAACCAAATAAAATATTAGAAAGTTTGATTTCAAGTTTGTCTCTGCATGAATACGTCAAGTCAACATATATATTTGTTAAAATAATACCAGTCTTCACTCTAATTGTCATTTCTTTATTGACTATTTAATAAATCAATGCTTCTATATATTTATGCATCTCTACCTATCCCCCTATATTGTAATGCCAACTAGATAAATAACATTGCTCTGTTTGTTGATTGGTACCATATATTGTGAATAAATATTTTATTTTTCTCATAAAAAAGATTGCAGAAAAATCTCCAAGCAAGTACCAAATTAGAAAGTTTGATTTCAAGTTTGTCTATGCATGAATACGTACGTAAATTCCACTACTCATGTGGAATTTAATTCAACTTACTATTTATATATTAATATGGGATTTATTTCTTAACATGCCTCGAAAGATGATGGCTCCTTAGAGCAAACCAATCTAGAAATTCGTTAACTCATTTTTTTTAACTTAATTGGAGTTTATATATAATAATATAGGCATTGATATCATATTAAAACTTAAAATTCCATTTTAAAAATGTCAAACTTAAAAGTAACTTAAATTCTTATATGTTTGTTAATATTTGGATAATTCTTCAATGTGAAATTTATACCTTAACACAGTAACGTCATATTAAGATATATGGAAATATTTTTACAACTTTCTTAATCTACAAAACCCTGTCAATGAGGAAATGTTTGAAGCGGACCAGCGACTAGTCCGATCAGAGTAGGCCATATTTACCTAGATAATGATTTTCTTTTTTCCATTTTTTTTAATACACTGATGATTGAGTGTTTGAAAAATAAATAACTAAACTCCTTTATATATGACTATTATTTTATAAATAAAGTTGTGGTATTACGTACGGTATATACCTAAATAAATATTTGATTTGATGCAACAAAGGAATTCAAGCGGAAACGTTGATACACGTTGGAAATCATCGAGAATTAGAATAATGGAATAATGACAGTTATATATATATGATAAACAAAGTTAAAAAAAAATCTAGAAAGAATAAGCTAATTTCAAAGGTTAATTAAACCATCCATCATACATTACACTATCAGTCTAATACATGTGAGTTTGATTCATCTTGCTGTCTGGCTTGTGGAAAATATTTATGGGCCAAAATTGAAGGCCGAATTCCCAAATTTGAAAACCACTACCATCCCTTTCATTCTGAGTGCCCTATCTTTCATTTGCCGAAATCAAGTTACCTTTGATTAATTAGTGGAAATGTATGCACTATTGGAGAAGCCCTCTTTCACTATTATCCTCTATATAAATATATATATATATATGTATATATATATCCTACTATAATAAAAGAGCTGGTTTGTGGGCTATCGTTGTCGCTATTTTGTCCTTTATCTTCGTCCTTTTTTTTTAATCCTTCCCTCAACATGCAGGGTCGTCTCCGTCTCCAATACTCTTTTCAAGAAATGCCTCGTTCTCAGTCATAGAATTTGTTCTTCTCGAAGCTCGCCACTCCTAGCGCTGAAGATTCGTTCTTAAAGCTTCTCTCGATCTCTCTCGAAGAACTCCTCTGTTTCGTTCAATCGATTCACCTTTCGGGCATTCCATTGCCTTAGATTATCTTTCTTCAATCGCTGGAAATGTGAGGTCTCAACCGGAAATCTTCTTCTTCAAGTACCGATCCTGCAAAAGTTATGTTTTTTCATTCTTTGTGGTTTGTGGTTAAAATAAAAAAATAACAGGAAAAAGGAACCCCATAATAATCACCATTTTTTTACTTCCGTATTCCTGAGGAAATTTGCTTATGCTTTGGTCCCTTTATTTTACTAGATTAATTTGAAGTTAGTTTATATTGATATAATAATTAATTATGATTCAGCGGTAATCAGTTTATATTGATATAATAATTAATTATGATTCAGCGGTAATCAATCACCGCACTTGATTTTTAGGGCTTCGTGTATTTCTGGGTAAATTTGTAGATCTTAATTTTTTGCTTACTACTTGAGGATTAATTGCCAGCCGAATAGCCGAGTAGAAGTTGTTTTGAGTGCTCGTCATAATTGGGTTAGCTAAGCGGTTTTTATTTTTCATTTCCAGAATGATAAGTACAGTTTGTAATTTATTTTTGTTGTTACATAGCGAAAGCAATGGCTCTTTCTAAAGACTACTGGTTGCCTTATTTGAATTAGGATAAAGAGTTTTAAAAAGGGATTTACTTTCTGGGTTTGTGTTTAGTATTGGGATTGAATTGCATAAGCTTTAATCTAAGATTAGTAATCACCTGTGAATTAGCAATTAAAATTTTAGGTATTTGAATGTTTTGATATTATTTGGTACACATTAAGGGTGCTCAGATAACGTAGGTTACTCTGCTTGACTCTGTTGAATTGAATTTGGTACAAAAGCTTGAAATCATAATGCCCCTGATGTTCAAGTCAGTAGAACTAGAAGCAGTGCAACATCTAATGATACATATTCAAAGTTTAGGCCGCCAAGGTTTGCGTTTACTGTGAATTAAGGTGGAAATCACCCTCACATCTCCTAAATAATCCTTTAGTACAACATCTTAATACAAATCTATGCTCTAACTTTGTTGAACTTATTGGATGGGGCCAGTTGGATGTTTGTTCATAACCAGAAGCATTTTCTTTTTCTCTTCTTGTTATTTTGCTTTCATTTTATGCATATTTCCTATATTAGATATGCAGGATTTGAACTTACATGCTTCTTTTTCAAATCCACACTTCAATTTGTAATGTATAATCTTAATTTCTTGTCTTATTTTGCGGTTAATTAATTATTAGTTGGGGGACCAATAATGCAATTTTTACATTTCCCACACAATATATACAGAGGATAGCGAGGTCAAGGCTAGCTGTCTAGGCACCCGTTTTGGGTACGTTGATTGCACCAAATTCTCAAAGGAAATTTTCCTTAGCATTTACTGTCCAAATTCAAGGAAGGAATATGACGGTATGAACACAAAATTACACACTTAACATGCAATATCCTAACCTCTTTATGTATATAATTTTCCTATTTTTTGTGTAGTCTTATCAGCGAAAGGTAGTGATCGAGATCTCCTTGAATGGCCGCAACTGTACTTATCAAGAGATCATCAGAGAAATGTTTTCAAAGTTCATATGTTTCTTGGATCTAAAGTCGGGCCAAGCAAAAAGGATCAGAAAAAGGGCCAAGAATATCGCCGCAAGCATGCAACGTAAGTTAAATCTTGTTTTACCTATAATTTAAAACATCGGGCGTTGATTTGATATGTGCTAAGAACTTGGTCTTTTATTCAGTCTTCAAGTTGCATATCAAAATATCACCACTGATTTCATATATATTTACTTGATATATCATGAGATTTTATTTTAGCCTTGACAAGTATAAACTATTTGGCGCAAAAGATCTTTACTTTTTGACACTCTTATGATTATTCTCTACTTATATATTTTTACTGATTTCAGTCTTACCTTCATGTTTTGTTGGCATGATTCTTTACTAGTGTTAAATTGGTCTCTTACTGGAAAGGTACAATTATCTCCTTATGAAAGATTTGAAAGGAAAAAAAAAAAAATTTAAAAGAATGTTCCAACACCTAATTAGAGTTATTGATTGAACAAAGATTTAAAAAGGAAGCGCGTCGTAAAAATAGAAAAAAATAAATAAATATTGCTATTTCCCATTATATTAAAGTTTTTTAACAAAATTTCTCACTCTATGTGGCGTGCATCTAGCTATACACGCTACACGGGGCGGGAAGTTTTGCGTAAAACCTTCGGGAAGTTTTGAAAATGTATTCTTGTTATATTATATTATGTCAATCCGTTTATTTTTCTTTCTTGTTTGTTCTTAGTTTTTATATATTCTTCTTTTAAGCAATACTTATTATTTCGAACCTTATTTTCTACTTTTAGTAATTATAATTTAATTAAGTGTTAGTGAAAAAAATCATCCTTTTTCTAATAAGTTTAATTGTTAATACAAAGAATGAATCCTGCTACCATGAAGGTACGATTGCCAAAATTCATGAGTAGGAACCAATTTATATTATGAGATTTTATCCTTAACAAATGTGAGTTAAATACAGACTAAATCTCGTCAACATACGTTGTAGGAGTCGAGTCAATAGCATTGTCGGGAGACGATAGGAACATTCTAACGGTGATTGGTGAAGAATTGGACACGGTGAGGCTTGTCCAATTGCTTCGAGACAAGGTGTGTCAAGCTAAGATTGTCAGTCTTGGCCCTAACAAAAAAGACGAACCAGCTGCGGAACCAAATCCGCTGCTCGCACTTCCACCTCCGGCGTATTTTAATCAGCCATACTGACATGTAATGGAGATCCCGGAACCCACCATTTCTTCTTGCTTCTTTTGAATGTTTCTGAATTCTGATTCAGCAGGTGTAAAATTTTGTCAAAACAAAAAGAATCAATTTTGAGCCCTTGTGGAATTAATTGCAATTACTTTACTATAGACGTGTTACAAATTCTGTACGAGACAATGTTACAATTTCAATACTATGTGTTTTTTTACTTTTTAGTGGAAGAAACTATTTGTAAAAGTTAATTATTTTTAATAAAACATAAATACTAATAAACTTTTTATTTTTTATTTTTTTCCTTCATCTATGTTTCGTAATTTAAATAAAAGAGGTGCACTATTTTAGGTGTAGTACTATGAAGGACTTGAAGATCCCAAAAGTCATGTTTTACAGGTAAGTTCAATCTTAATGACGAAAATGGAGAAAGGATAGCAAAGACTGTAGCGACTTGATACTAACATTCTTCTATCTCTCTCTATATTCATTATTTTTATATGCGTAAGGCGTGAAAAGTGCCCACTGCTTGATTGAGTTTAGAAAAATTAACAAAATTTTGATTTTACGGGTTCAATTTGAAACCATTACTTGAAATCTATTGAGGATAATTATGAGGGCGAGTAGATTAACTCTATGTTATGCTGTCGTATGGAACAAGCTGACAATTATGCTTGAGATAAAATTGACATGACTAAACCATCTTGTCTTGCCCTGATAATTCACCCATTTGCAAACAATTTCTACATCCACATGTTATTGAGAACATCCATACGTAACACTTCTCTATCGTACATTTCCGATGAATCATTGATTTTTCCATATGAAACCTCACTTTCACAGTTTCTCCTCTCCCTTATCAACGTGCACCTCATTGTCATGGGTCTCCACCCCTTCCTGGTCGAGTTGACCTGGCCAAATATGGAGAAAGGAAGACTTGGACTAGAAAATTTGGAGGTGTGCATGCAGTGACAGAGTCAGGAATTTTCCTTAGTGCGGTTGGAAATTTTTAAAAAAGAAAATGTAAAATAGTTCAATAATAAAAGCGACTATAAATGACGTAGTTTACATTGTTTATGGTTTCTTAAATTGTTTACAGGTGTTTACATTGTTTACGGGTTTTCATATTTTGAGACCATTTTATAATGATTTTGTTATCAATCTTAAAAAATATAACTCTCTCTCTCCAAAAAAAACAAAGCTACCGATCATCTTCACATTAAAAAAAGATGTAAAAAGGAAAACGCAACAAAACTTTGGAACAAAATGTTAAATAAAATTGATTCAAGCATAAATCAATAATAATGTTGAGAAAAACGAGTTGAATGTTTCAATACTCATTGGATTTGTGGTTCTGTCTTCATTTACTCATCAAACTTCAACATGTCGTGATTCACTCACTAAACTCTATAAAGTTTCATCCGTTACGCACTCATCAAATTTCTGTTACACTCTTTAGATGGAATCTTGGACGTGGCTAACGGAATGTATAGGTGGCATGTACAACGGGTTAACCCGCTACATAATCAAACCCGATCACTTTGTAGAACCCATATTGTTGGTCTAACCTCATGTTCTGACTCCAAGAAAATCAAACCTTTGGCGCACTTTCTGGAGCCCATATCGAATCCCATAATGAATTCATTTGCTCCTGCAGTCATCAGCTGTTTCTTGGTCACTTGAGATTAAACATGAAATCAATCCCTCTGGTCATGGAGCATTTCAAATGGCTGCTAGTCTGCGTGCTGGTGCAGCGAGATATTGACCCTTTGAATCTATTTCCTCCAAGTCTTTCAATATCTGCTCGTGCTAAGGGCCCGGACATGAAGGAAGGCACAGTAGGCATGTGCTTAGGCCCAATAAGGGAAAAGGCACAATTGCATGAATTTTTTTTTTTTTTTTACTATACAAATATGAATTGGAAATGTGCCATTTTATACCAACCTAATTACATTGGGTTGAGATCAGTTGTCCCCTACCCCTGTCCCCTTTGCTGTCCAACTTATAATATAATGATATGTGTCATTAATTTTACACCTCAGCTTATACTTATAAGCCAATTATACCCCAAAACATACCGCATGCAACGGAGAGAACAAAAAGACAGTTTCTCCATCATCGTTCTTCTGCAGAGTTCTGCTGCAAGAAAAAACCAATCACTTCACGTCCTCCAAATTCTCTTTCTTTCTTTCCCTGATTTTGACCGTTCAAGATGCAAATCCGAGTACTATTACTTGGCTCCCCTTTTTCTTGTTTTTTTAATAATCACAGGCTTCTTGGATAGTCAACAAAATCGGATAAAGCAAAAGAATGGGCAGCTGAAATATTCCTGTGTAATGCCAAAATACATAACTTGTGAAACTTTTCTCATTTACCAAACCAAGAAAAAAGGGAAGAACATCAACCCGAGACTATGTAAACGACGACCCGGAACCGGAAGGACAAGGAATTATGTGATTAACTATTAAAAAACAAGAAAAATGGGCTTTCAAATGATACGCACCCGAATTCATATCTTGCAGGCTTGAAATTGGAGAAGAAAAAGAGAATTTGAATAATGATGTCGTGAAGTGATGGCAGCAGACGAACGATGGCAGATGAGGAATCAATCTTTTGGTTTTCTTCACGCCGTCAGTTATGTGGTCTATTGGGCCAAAATAAAATTAATTGAGTATAAGCTGATGTGTAAATTTTTAACACTTGTCACTATACTATAGGTTGGAGAGCAAAAGGGGCAGGGGAAGGGGACAACTGATCTCGACCCAATTACATTACGCATCTGCATTCTTCAGAAGTTATTTTTATTAATGATGATATATATATATATATATATATATATAAAATTTATACCCTATTTTTTCAAGATTATTTAATTTCCCTTTAATTATTTATATCATTTTAAAATCTTATCTTCTAAATTCTCTCCATATTTTCTAATCATCTTCTTTTATGTTTCTCATGTATCAAGAAAATGGTAACAAAAGATAAACATTCTTTTATCTTGATTAAAAGTACTACAAATTTTAATATATATGTTAAACAAACATTCATTTTAATATATAATTTTAGTACTGTTATATTTTTTGGTTTTATTTTTAGACCATAACTTCGTATTTTTTGGCTCTATTTTTAGACCATGACTACCATAAGGGGGGCAAAAAAAAAAAAGAAAGAAAACCGGTCACTATATAGGCCCATTTTCTAAATTTTGCTTCGGGCCCTGATCACTACAGGTTCGGCCTGTGCTCTGTGTTCATCATTTTCTTGTGGCCTCTACTCCTACAAATCCTGCTAGGCTGCTCTTCTTATTAGAGGCAGTTTGCAAGTCTGGGAGTGGCTAAGGACTTGGGGGATAGTGTTGGATTCTTGGCTGGTAGTTTATTTGAGATTTTGCCTTTGTGAGCTTCCCTTCTTGTTGGTGCTATTCAGAATTTAGTTGGATATAGCTGCGTCTGGCTTGTCACCGGTCGATCACCGGTTTTGCCACTTTGGGCGGTGAGTATCAAACTTAAAACTAGTTGATTTTCTTCAAATCAATCTATTATTTGAACCTTTTTGCTAAGTTCTTATACTTGTCTGGTTGTTTTGGAAGAATCTGAAGCAAATTTTACTTTTTGGATTTGGGCTGATGAATCTCGTCAGTGGAGCTGAACTTAAGGATATTGTCATATTGTTGCAATTTAATCTTTAGAAAATTCTCCTTAATATATGTATTTCAAACTAGTCACTGCCCATGGGAGAACTTCAAAGTTCAAATCTTTTAAAATATGTGTATATATATATATATATCTATCACTTATTCATTTACCTTAGCAGAGGGAGCAGATAGCACTGGTGACTCAATTGGCAGAGGGAGATAGCACTGTTACTGTAGCAGTCTGGCAGAGAAGCAAATGCCAGAAATCAGAGCCAGAAAAATTGAAGTTGAAATTGAAATTTGTCTTTAGAAAAGCTAAGAAAAACATGCAACTGGAATCACTAAATTACAATTTAGTAATTAGAAATTTAAGAATTAGGATTTAGGATTAGGATGATTAATGAAGCTGTGAATTTTGGAACTTATCCGGTCGATGGAGAGGTCAGAGGCTAGAGCTGCCACCGCCTGTACCTGGACAGGAACTACTACGCCGGCGGCTAGTCGGAGAACTGCTGTACTGGACTGCTAGTGGTCGTTTTTGGCTTTCTATAGTGTTTCGGTCGGTCCTCTGTTCTAGGCACAAAAACTAGAATTTGTTTTGAGGTGTTTTTTTTTTTTAAGTTGGATCTAAAGAGGGTCAAATTCTTGGGCCTTTTTTGTTTGGCCTATGGGCCTTCAATTCCTTAAAAAAAGGCTTTTTAGTTATTTGGGCTAGGTATAACACTTACTCATAGGCCTTTGTATTTTTTGGGCCTGATGAGCCGGCCTTACTCTTCTCACTGCAGGGCCGGCCCTAGTCCAAGTCTTCAATCTATGCCATTGCAGCCCGGGTCCAATCATATCACTCCGCCCGGGCTACCAGCCTGTTTATTGGGTTTTCAGGCCGGATTTTAAAATAATGTGTAACAGTTGACAAAAAAAAAAAGGCCAATAGCTAACCGGATTCAGTAAGTGTGTAACGAAATTCAAAATAAAAAAAAAGATAATAAAATTACTGGGTTGTTACATAGAAAGAAAAAAGAATAGAAAGACAAAAAACGATAATAAAAATAGCCAGTGGGTGGTTACATAGTAAAAAAAGGGAGGTGAAGATACTTGGTAGTTATATAGTAGGAAAAAAGAAAAAAATAGATAAATAAAAAAGGATAATAATAAAATTTATATATCAAAAATTAATAAAAAGGGGATTCCGGAATCTTGTTCAGGCGGGAAAAAAGGATTTTTAATAACAATCCCTTTTCTATATATAGAGAAAGCCTAAAAATTCTATTTAGCTGAAAATGAAACCATCTAAAAATTACATCCATTTAATAAATTTAATAGAAGCATTAAAGCAGTGATAAATTATTAAGATGAAATTATAAACATCTATTAATTCAACTCGTGGCGTTAAGCTAATCTAAATGCTAGACATAGCACAATTAATTGTAACAAACATAATATTATATGAATTAAAACAATTTCACCACAACTACCCTAAAATAGGGAAAAGGGCTTGGATTCGTGTTGCTGCTCTCTTTTCCTTGACTCTCCGGTCTTCTGAAAGCCCTATAAGGTAAGTAAGTGTTGATTTATGTAAGTTGTGAGCTAGATTTTTTATTAGTTGTATTTCCCGGCTTTGGACTTGTTAATTGGAATTCATCCTTGAATTTATCGACTTTTTGAAATAGAGTATTCAAAATTTGTTTCGATTATGCTGAGATAAGATTCAAATATTATTCATATGGCTCTCACAATAACTCTTAGATTAAGTGGTTCAATGTCGTATCAGAGTAGAGAAAGATCTTGGTGAGAATACCTTGCTGCTAACCTTTAATGAAACTATGCACGTGTCAGGTTTTCTTGTGCAAAAATAAATTCAGCTTGCACCTTAGGGGTTGTAGCAAGACAAAATTTCACATATTTAAACTTTTAGATCTAACCGTTCAACATTATTTTTGAATTTTAACATGTTAAATAGAATTACACTCTGAATGGATTAGGGGAAACAGCTTGAATGAATTATGGGGAAATTAGTTTGGCTTTCCTTAGATTAATGATTATTGTCTATATGAAATGTATTATTGAATATGTGCCATGTGCCATTTCACTGATTTCAGGGAGAACCTTCATTTCTTCAGCCATAGCTAGCTTCTACTGAAGATGTTCATGGTTTCCTAAAGTTACTAGGAATAGTTGAGTAAACACATAAGGTGAATGCTTGGTGTATCTTCTATAAGCGATGATAAGAAATATAGTCGAAGATGCAATAGGTATCATTAGAAGAATGTGGTTTCAAGAAACCTTGCATATTAGGTTCTTTACTGTTATTAATATGATGAAAGAATATTCATATACATTTTATGTTTTTTTAACTTATTTGCGATTGGATAGAGTTGTTGTTTGTTAATGTACTGTATGTATACATTCTACCAGTGGCGTGGATGGAATAAACATTTTCTTTTTCCCTCTAATTTTTTGTATCATTACGGATGTGGGGATACATACAGTCAGCAGTTGTATAGATCAGCAAAAATAATGCTTAAATTGTCACGAACTATGTCTGTTTCGAATCATGAAGAGACCTCAATTAGTTTCTATTCAAGTACTGAATTTATTTGTTGTTTTATGACTTAATTTAGTCCATACTGCTCTTCGGTTGTTAGATAAAATTTGTAAGAATGCATTTCTTATGTAATATCTTGCATCACCTCAATGAGTCATCACTGCTATCGTAATTGTGAATTTAATGTCTCCAACTGGTTTTCTGTCGGGAGAAACTACAGTTATTGGTAGCATTAGTAACTATTTTGTTTATTTTGTGCAGAGGTATTTTCAATTATCTTCAAGCAAGTTTAGATTTTTTTAATCCTGGTAGAAATTCCAAATGTGGGAGCTAAATGTATTCTTTGTTTTCAAATTCCAAGTCCAAGCATAGTTTTCAGTCAAGTGAGCATGAGAAAACAAAATCATTCACCTTTAGGGCACATCCATGACTGAACATGCTTTTGTAAATTGTGACCTGGTGCCTGGCGGTACACTAATGTGGCCGAATATTTGATTACCGAGATTCAGGTAATGTGAACTGCAAGCTCCTTTTGTGTCCTAATCTAAGATTCAGGTTAATTGTCAAATTTATTTTATCTCCCTTTGCTAATGTGAACTGGTATTAGATCAACACATGCTTTATTATGGGAAAGGTTCCTTATAATGGTTTTGTATTAAACTTCCTCGAGGTTTAAATAATCACCACTAAGTTATTACCATGTGAATCTCTTCAATTCTTTCCAACTTGAGTTCTGGGTAAAATACCATGTACAAATTAATTAAAGTTATTATTGCTCAATTTGGACATCATTGAGCTTTTAACTTAAAATGTAGAATGTCATGCGAAGCCAAATCAATGCGAAGGTCAGATCATAGCACTAGCAAAAGCGAATGTTCGTCCAACAGGTGGGATTAAAGATACAACATCCTTAAAAATCTGAAAGGCACTTAGAAGTCTTTTGATTTTTGGTACAGTTTTATGCTTCTAACATCAACATGCAACTCTTACAGCTATTGTCTTTCAAAGCTTTAGCTTTTATTTAAGGTTCGCATTAACTAGTTCTTGTTTCTGGAAAAGAATAGAGTTAGCATAATATTAAAAATGGAAGAAGATAAGCATTGCGTTGGCATTAGTCCATGTTAAACTGATTTGATAGTTCAGTTGTATCATTGCATAAACTTGGGGACATGATTTATTTATATCATTCACTTACATCGCAAATCACCATCAATGTAATTGGTAATCTCCATTTCTATCATTTGTTTAATTTTGCTCTTGATATGCCAGTAAATTCCTGCTTTTTTAAAGAAGATTATGTTTAGTCTGGAGAATCCCCATTGAGGTTTGTAAGCAAATCTGCTGTACCTCAGAGGTCAGAACGCCAGTTGTAACTGCCACATGTAATCATAAACCTTTGATTTACCATTTTTTTACAGGAATCAAAGTTATTTCCCTGTATCTGTGAATTTTTTTTAATCGCTTTTTCCCCTCTCTTTTGTGGTCTTTTAAATGTTCTTGCGACATTTTTTTTATCCATACCATGTCTGGAGACTGATTCTTTAGATTAAAGAAAATTTAACGGTAGGTGGCAACTTTCTATTGCCCAAAACCTCCTGAAATTAAGGAAGGTCATGATACTTCTTACAGTAGATTTTCTCTGTTTCCCTTTTCCAATTTTAACTTATTAATAACTTTGCTTGGCATTCTCTTTTTGTGTATTAACCACACAATCATTTTTTATGCTAAGAACATTTTGTTTTCCAACCCAAAGAAATTAATTAATTCTAGTAGCTTCTTCAGTCATATTTCATAATTTGGTTTAAATTCTTTTGGAATCACGGTGGCCTTGGTCTCGTTGCTGGTACAGGGGTTCTAATGATGACATCAGTGAAGAAATTGCATTTTGTATTGAAAATGGACTTAGGTAGTCTAATTTCTATTGAAAAAATAAAAAATTATTTTATGCCTTTTCTTTTTAACTAAGGACTTGGGAGCTCATTAATATTATATTTATTAGTTAAAGCTAATGGCACATGTAGAACTGAAGTTCAAATCTCAAAAACTTATATTTGAACATCAAATCTACTAGGATTCTAGGCCATATTGGACCAGCAAATATCTCTTGTATGTGACTTTTGGCATATATTACTATGTAATATTTATGTGAAATTTTGACTTTCCTGATAATATGACATATCTTTTACTGACTTGAATTATTGTTAATAGATAACACTTGATTTTGTTTTTTAGGTGTATACATTTATTATAGACGTTGATGCTGTAGTTATTGGGTTGTTGAGCAGTTTCTTGTTTTTGTTCAATGTTCTTTTTTTTTTTTTTTTTTTTTTTTTGCTATGCAGCTGTTGATGTCTCATAATGAAAACATTTTTACATGCCTATGGAATTACAAGTCTTGGGGTCCATATAATTTCAAGAATGTCACGTTTTGACAGTGTAAAAGCGTGAGATGAAGAGCTTCTGGAACTGCTGTACCTGCTAGTCTTTGGAAACAAAATGTGAATGTTTTAGAAGTTTTCCTAGAGCTAGAATAGTTTTTGGAGTTTTCTGCTACAGCATTTTCAACCACTCATTTTAATAGAACTTGATGCAGTTAGGCAATTGATCAATTGTTGAAACTGGGTGGTATTGCATGTATCATTTTACGTTCTTCTAAAGCAGGGTACGGGAACATAGTAGCAAAGGATTAAGATTTGAGTACTGGACGCATTGTAAATGTTGATCTGTGAAAAGGTATTAATTGTAGAATCAACAAATTGGCTGGACTTAATCTGGGTTTGTTCCTTTTTCCCCCTTAGTTTTGACTTTTGAGAAATATTTGTCAGATCGATGGCTATGCCTACTAGTGTATCGATTTCTTATACTAGCTAGCTTCCATGGAGAAATTTCTCTTATAGATGTGTGAAATGTCAAATGAGCCATAAACTCCTGCTTTACTACAATTGATTTCATATGCAACAAGTGTTATTTGTATGAGAAATCTTAATTTTCAAATCACCTGGCGAAATTAACAACACGGGCGTTGCACATCCTAGTTTTATATAATTATTATGACCATGATCATGGGCGGAAGGAAGGCCATCAATAAAGTCTTGGTTAAAAAAAATGAATAATAAATAGATAAATAAAACCTTATTTTCTACTGGGGAGTTTGCTTTAAAATCGTCTGCCTTGCACTCACCCCCAAGTATATGCTTCAATAGGAATCAAACATGAGTGGATTAGAAATCTCTGGTAAAATGCCTACTCGTAACTCAGCAGATTACATAATCCAGGGATTGGAGACTTACCCATTTTTTCCAGATGTATAAGAACTTTTTCGATTTCTTTTTATGACATATATTATATAATAAAAGAAGTAATGGACAAGAAAAAAAAAGAGGGAGTTGAGTAAAAATAGAGTAAAAGAAAGTATTTGTATGATATCTAGTCGACAAAAATATATCATTGAGGAAGTTGAGTGATTCCCCCTTTCTTCGAACTTGGAAAGTATCTATTGATGCTATCAAGGAACAGGCATTATGAATCAATCAATGAAGTTTATTTTTCACAAAATTACAAAAGCATCATCAGAAAAAGGTTTTTGAAACAACAGAAGAAAATCCACTTTATTTTGTCATTTAGGCAAAAAAAAAAAAAAAGACTCTGATTCTTAAGAACCCAATGGGCCTTTTGTTGGGAATTTAATCAATTTTCCTAAACCCGTGTGATTAAAATAGGCAATTAATATCAAACAATAATATATGTGCAGAAACATAAATAACACAAAGAATTATTTAACGTCGTAAAACCCTCCAATGAGAAGGGAAAATCGACGGGGCAAACCGACAACTCCACTATCACCAAATAATAATGGGAATACAATATTTATCCTCTCAAGATTATCGCCCTAAATCAAGAGGTAATCATACATTACCACAATCACGCAACTCCATCAAGTACAATATTCTTGACACCATAAATAACTCATCTAACAACAATAGATGGAATCCAATAATCAATAACAAGAGATGAGGAAAATATCACCTAACCCGTTTCAAGAATCTACTTGGAAAAACCACCGCTTGAAGAAACCCAACACTAAGTCGAATGTCCAAAAAAACGTTCCAAGCGACAAAGAAAACGGCTGAATTTTTCCTTCCAATTGTACCTCGACTTCTGTGTGTGAATATGTGAGCAATTTTTGTTTGTCTTTTTTTACTCCTTTTAGCCAAAAACGTCAATGTATATATATATATATATATATATTGAACAAAACCAAATCCTAGTATGCCTAGGATTTCGTGTCCCTCAAGACTTCCAATTTTTTTCAGCCAAATTACTTAATTCATCCTCTAACTTTTGTCTTGTGTTTAAGTTGGTTATCAACATGGGCTGGACCCGCCCAACAATCTCCCCCTCCAGTCCATGAGGGAGGTATCCCAAACTTCAAGTGTATCACTTGGAAAGGATACCGGCGTGGCCGGCACAGAACTCAAGTTTCTGCTTGGTAACCACCTTTGTCAACATATCATCAATGTTCTTGTCAGTGTGAATCTTTTCTAACTATAGAAACTTCTCATTAACTGCTTCACGAATCTAATGATACCTGACATCAATGTGTTTGGTGCGAGAATGATACATAGAGTTCTTACTCAACTCAAGAGCACTCTGACTGTCACAATAAATGACATACTCACTTTACTTCAACTTGAGCTCCTCAAGAAGCTTTTTCAACCATATCACCTCCTTTCCTGCTTCAGTGATAGCAACATACTCAGCCTCTGTTGTAGACATAGTTACACATTTTTGTAACTTAGACTGCCAAGAAACAGCTCCTCCTGCAAAAGTAAACAAGTACCCAGATGTCGATTTTCTATTATCAAGGTCACCTGCCATATCTGTATCTGTATACCCTGTCAAAGTTGGTTGAGCTCCCCCAAAACCCAAACACAATTTAAAAGTTCCTCTGAGATACCGCATAATCTATTTTACTGCTTCCCAATGCTCTTTGCCCGGATTAGACAGAAATCTACTTACCACACCAACTGCATGTGCAATATCAGGAAGAGTACAAATCATAGCATACATCAAACTACTAACAGCTGAAGAATAGGGAATAGCCTCCATTTTCTTCTTCTCCTCATCAGCCGAAGGACTGGATTTTCTGGTCAGTTTGAAATGAGCTCCAAGAGGTGAGCTTATAGGCTTAGCCCCTTTCATGCCGAACATTTCAAGTACCCTTTCAATATAATGTCTCTGTGATAACCACAACTTCTTAGATTTTCTGTCTCGATCAATCTCCATGCCCAAAATCTGTTTAGCTGATCCCAAATCTTTCATATCAAAAAATTTGTGCAAAGAATCCTTCAATTTATGTATCAATCCTGCATTCTGGCCAACTATAGGCATGTCATCAACATAAAGCAGCAAAATAATAAATTTATCACCTGGAAAAGATTTGAAGTAAACACAAAAATCTACAGTAGTTCTTGTGTATCCCTGACTCATCATAAAAGTATCAAACTTTTTATACCACTGTCTTGGAGCTTGCTTTAGGCCATACAAACTCTTCTTTAATTTGTATACAAGGTGTTCTTTCCCCTTCTGTTCAAACCCTTCTGGCTGTACCATATAAATTTCTTCCTCCAAATCAACATGAAGAAAGGCAGTCTTGACATCAAGTTGTTCAATTTCCAAGTCCAAACTGGCAGCTAAACCCAAAACAACTCTGATGGATGTCATCTTCACCACAGGAGAGAAAATCTCATCAAAATTAACACCGTGTTTCTGCCCAAAACCTTTCACAACCAATCGAGCCTTATACTTCAATAAGTCACCATTGCTATCCCTTTTGATTTTGTACACCCATTTATTCCTCAAATCCTTCCTACCCTTAGGAAGATTTACTAGCTCATAGGTGTCATTCTTCTTCAAAGAAGTCATCTCATCTACCATGGCTTTCATCCAGTAGGATTTATCTTTATGACATTGAGCATCTGAGTAACTTTCTGGTTCTCCATCCTCAGTGAGCAAAATATAATCAGACCCAAGATACCTGGTAGATGGTATATGCCCTCTTGCAGATCTTCTTGATTCTCCAATTTCTTCTTCAATCGGGGTATGCCCTCCTTGATCAGTAATCTGCTCCTCCTGATTATTAGTCTGATCAACTAGACTATCATCGATTGTTCCATCATCAATAGGAGCTACCTGACTACTAGTGTTAGGCTGAGATGCTGAAGAATTATCAGGTATGACACCAAGAACAACTGAAGTCGTCTCCTTAGACTCCTTGACTTTATCAAAGTCCTCAATCGTCTGATCTTCATAAAACACTGCATTTCTGCTTCTCACAAGCTGCATTTTCTTTGGATCCCAAAACTTTTATCCATGCTGTTCATCACCATAGCCAAGAAAAACACAAGGAGTAGCTCTTCATCAAGCTTTGATCTTTGTTTCTTAGGTACGTGTATAAAGACTTTACACCCAAACATCTTCAGATGAGAGTATAAAACATCTTTGCCTGTCCAAACTCTTTCTAGAATATCAAAATCCAAAGAAACTGAGGGAGATCTATTAATCAAATAGCAAGCAGTCCGAACTGTTTCACCCCAAAATGTCTTAGGAAGTTTGGCTGTCTTCAACATGTATCTGACTTTGTCAAGAATGGTACGGTTCATTCTTTCTACTACGCCATTATGCTAAGGAGTCCCTGCTTCTGTAAACTCATGTCGAATCCCAAAATCTGAGCAATACTCTCTGAACGCATGTGAAGTGTATTCCCCAATATTATCTGTTCTGAGGCTTTTCAAACACTTCCCTGTTTCTCGTTCTACCATGGTATGAAATTGCTTAAAGTACTAAAGTACCTGATCCTTAGATTTCAAAAGATAGATCCATAATTTTCTAGAAGCATCATCAACAAATGTAACAAAATATTTGTTTCCATCCAAAGATGCTACATCACCAGGAGAACACACATAAGAATGCACAAGACCTAAAATATTCTCTTTTCTTTTAAACGTGTTAGAAAAGGAAACTCGAGTTTGCTTACTGAATAAACAATGTTCACATCGGGCTAGGGACAGATCGGAAGAGCACACGTCTGGCTAAAGAGATAACTGCTTTCTTAGCCAGAACCTGCAAACCTTTTTCACTCATATGCCCAAGCCTTTTATGCCACAGATCAGGAGAAGGATCTTCAACTGCATTTACTCCAATCTTACAAGACTTTGCATAAGTCTTGTGTTGCGTGCAACAAAGCTCTCCACTAGCAACAACTATTGATCCCTTTGATAACCTCCACTTCCGGTCACCAAAAGTACTGAAATCTTCGATTCGGTCGAGAGTATTTATTGCAAGCAGATTAAACCGCATGTCAGGAATATGCCTTACGTCCTTCAGAATTAGGATGTACCCCATATTTGTCTCCAGGTAAATGTCACCGATCCCCATGATTTTAGAATGTGAAGAGTTAACCATGTTTGACTGTCCATAATCACCTGCTCTATATATAGTAAATAACTTAATATTTCTGCAAACATGGTATGAGGCACCACTGTCAACATGCCACTCAGTAAAAGGGTTTCCAACATGCAGGCATTGACCCACTCCACAAGAGAGTACATCACTAGTCACTACACCTACAGTATTTTCATCCTCTTTCTTCTGACTATTGCCCTCCTTCTGCTCTCTCAACCACATTCTGCAATTTCTTTTATAATGGCCCTCCTTGCTACAGTGATAACAGGTATTCTTCTTATCTTTTGACCTTGACCTACCTCTAGACTTGCTGTAACGCATCTGCCCTTTGTTCTTGCTTCTACCTCTGTGATCATCGGAAACAAGAGCCAATTTATTATTTGAACCAACATGCAAACCTGAAGATTTTCTCCTTATTTCCTCATTCTACATACTATTCTTCACAGAATCCATAGACAACACACCATCTGAAACAGAATTACTAATAGTCACAACAAAAGTCTCCCAACTGTCTAGCAAAGAACTCAAAAACAGTAATGCTTTCAATTCATCCTCGAGAGTCATTCCCATTGTCACCAACTGATTCACAACATTCTGAAAATTATTCAAGTGCTCTATCACATTCGTACTGTCCTTATATTTCATGTTGACTAAGTCTCTGATCAGAAAGGACTTTCTCGCTGCAGTTTTCTTCTCAAACATAGACTCCAATTTAGTCTACAATTTATTTGCATCTGTCTTCTGTGCCACATGATGAAAAAATACTATTATCCAGCCACTGTCTTATCGTCCCAATAGTTTTCCTGTGCAATTGCCAATCCCTATCTTCCATATCTTTCGGTTTAGAATCATCACCATCAATAGGATCATGCAAATCTTTACAGTAAATGATATCCTCCATCCTAAGTTTCCATGTCAACCAATTGTGATTGATAAGCCTGATCATAGCACTACCAACTGGGTCATCTATTTTAATCCACAATTGAACCTGTCTCTGGTACTACTGTTGGGAATTTAATCAATTTCCCTAAACCCGTGTGATTAAAATAGGCAATTAATATCAAACAATAATATATGTGCGGAAACGTAAATAATACCAAGAATTATTTAACGTCGTAAAACCCTCCAATGAGAAGGGAAAATCGACGGGACAAATCGACAACTCCATTATCACCAAATAATAATGGGAATACAATGTTTATCCTCTCAAGATTATCGCCCTAAATCAAGAGGTAATCATATACTACCACAATCACGCAACACCGTCGAGAACAATATTCTTGGCACCACAAATAACTCATCTAACAACAATAGATGGAATCCAATAATTAATAACAAGAGATGAGGAAAATATCACCTAAACCGTTCTAAGAATTAACTTGGAAAAACCACCCCTTGAAGAAACCCAACACTAAGTCGAATGTCCAAAAAAACGTTCCAAGCGACAAAGAAAACAGCTGAATTTTTCCTTCCAATTGTACCTCGATTTCCGTGCATGAATATGTGAGCAATTTTTGTTTCTGCCTTTTTTCCGTGTACTTTGTTTCCCTTCTGCCTTCATGTCGTCCTTTCAGCCAAAAACGTCAATGTATATACATTGAACAAAACTAAATCCTAGTAGGCCTAGGATTTCGTGTCCCTCAAGGCTTCCAATTTTATTCAGCCAAATTACTTAATTCATCCTCCAACTTTTGTTTTGTGTTTAAGTTGGGTATCATCATGGGCTGGACCCACCCAACACCTTTTACCCTCGAATCAGACAAACAAAGAAGGGAATCCCATTGCGTTCTTACGCTTTCATGTCTACAACTCAATTCGTATTGTAATGATGGAATCATTCACGATAAACAATAAATAAAAAGAAAAAGTCATTCCAAAGACCCACACCCTAGTTCTATAGCTTTTGGTCCGCTATCCCGGTCATGATTTTCCTACCCCAAAGGGAAAGGTACTTCCCTTTTGGGCCGATTGTGGGCGAGGAGGGATTCAAACCCCATACACTGTGGTTCGTAGCCACGTGCTCCAATCCTCTGAACTACAAGCCTCATATTATGATTTGTTTCATCAAAATAGAGATTTTGGAAGGCCCAAACAAAAAAGAAAAAAAAAAAAAAGAGTCACCATTGTGGTCAACTATTTAGCACGAATATTTGTTCTTTCAAGTTTGTAAGGTTTTCCTTTTCTCTTGCTTTAGGAACGACAAGCGCAACAGCAACCTATACAAGATTACTAGAAAAAACTTCACTATCCTCATCATCACTAATATATATAAAAGGTAGAATCTTTTAAAACAGTTGGATTACACCTTTATCCTTACTTTTTTATTTTAATTTCCAAATTGCCCTTACTTCTTTTCTTCTTCATTTATTATAAACAATCTATTAATTAAAATATTAAATACAAATTAATTAATTAATTAAGCTCACATATATTATCCTTCAAGCTACTCCTTTTAGTTATTACATTACATGTTTAAAAAACTTATGTAGAAGTTAAAATAATGTGAAACTTAATATGTATGTATGTATGTATGTATGTATGTATGTATGTATGTATGTATATGATTCAAAACAATATAACACTATTATGCATGAACACAAATAATTATAATTATTTAATTATTTTAGTTTAGCACAAATAATTTCTCAACAATGTTTTTCTTTAGCAACATGAACAAATAATTATTTAATAATTTTTAATGTTCTATTTGATTCCAATATCAAGATTAATATTTAGTCTTTATTGTGTTTAATTTCAACAATACAATTTCAAGATTAATCGTTAGGGTAGTATTTATTATGATTAATTTTAATTTTAACAATTATTTCAATAAAAAGTTTTGAAATTAAAATTACAATTGTAATTCTTATCCCAACCATTTCTTAAAACAATTAGTATGATAATTTGTAACTCCTATTTGAATTTTTTAACATCAAATTCTATTTTACTTCTTGCCCAACATTGTTCTATTCCTTAATTTCGATTAGTCTATTATCTAATTTCAATTCTATGTTTAATATTTTTTGCTTATTGTGGTCAATTTTAATTCAAGTCCATGATTAAAACCACAATGTGTGTGTGTGTGTGTATATATATGTAAAAGTAGAGTTTGTCTGACTCAATTTGATTGTCGGACACAATTAGAAATAATTCTCCCGCTCATTGTCTGGCTTTCTTAAAAAACCAATTTACTGACGTTATTATTCTATTATTATTATTATTATTCTACATTTCCTTTTAATTATTTAATTTAATATTTTATTTTGGATTTCTATCTATATATTAATTTAATATTTTTATTTTAGAACTCTATCTACACATTATATTTTGGTTAAATATATCTCATATTTACTTAATGAATTTCAATTTTACTCTACCTGATTGTATAATTTTATGATTTTATGTTTTTCTACTATATTACATTTTACTTTCTCAGCATAATACGTCTATGAAACGCGCGGGTTTAAAGCATAGTAGTACGTAAATCCGTGAGTTTGAAATTAAGAATTATTGCCTTTAAAGGAAATAAAAATAAAAATTAGCAAAAAAATTATTAGTTTGATTATTAAAATTTTCCTTATTATTATATTTTTCTTTTTAATCATTTGATTTAATATTTTTATTTTGAGACTCTATCTTTGAGTCCTTTTAACAAAAGAACATGATGTTCCTATGTGGCACTTGACGGGGACAAAGAACGAGGACGCACAAAAATATTTCAGCTGCCGTGATTTAAATTTCTCCAATTTTTGAAATGGTGGGACCTAAGTAGAAAAAAAGAAAATTGACCAAGTTTACCAAACCCCCGTTCCCAAATTGGCAGAAAGGCACCCCCAACCCTAAAAATCCCAAGCGCAAATCGATTCTCCCGACCCGAATCTGCAAATCGATTCTCCCCTTCCTCGGCGTCGATAATACAACCGATACGTCACCCATCCCTAAAAATCCAAAAAGTTGTCCCTCACAGCTCGTCACTCCGGTAATCCGTCACCCAGCGCTGATGCACAAACCACAACCCGCCAGTGCCCGTAGTCAGACGTTCGAGTGCCGCCGTCAAAGGTGAATAATTGCAAGATCTTCCTTGCAACTCGCCTGTGGATCACGGCTAATTTTGGAGATGGGCTGCATTCCACATTTTGTACATGTTGTTTAAAACAAAAATATTTTGAACATTTCGAACATGCATACTGAATATGTGGTTGTGTAAATAACAGTTGAAACGCATACCCGATTCAATGAAGAAATTTCAAGTACCGTGATTAGGTGGACCACCTTTGAAGTTAATCAAGTTCAATGAAGCACTTTGAAGAGAAAGGAAGGTCATTCTTGCATTTAAAGAGAGAATTTTTGAATTTCAAATAGGTGCATACAAAGGTGCTTAATTCAATTGTAAGTGTTAGCTAATTATAGCAAAATAAACATATTTCAACTCCCTACATTAACATGCATAACTTATACATTCGATACAAATTCCACAAGGTGTACAAGATACAAAAACACTTTGACATCTACCGAGTCTAAAAGTTACACAAAAGAAATTCTACAACCGTTTCAAGTTACAAGGACATTATGCCATCAACTTAACTACACATTCAACATGTCGATCCACATTCACCCAGTTTTGTATGGCTGGAAGGTAACTTTGACAATTTGAGCAACCACAATAGAGCTGGCATTTCTTCTCGTTCTCCTTCTTACTCATCATCACTTTCCTATAACCTCTTTACGGTCTGTGCATTTTGCTAAGTCCAGTGACTAGGATCTCCAGAGCTGTGGCAAATACCTCTATCATTCGCCCCTTTGTTAGACCTGTGCATAAAAACAATGACCAAATGCAAAAGATTAAATTTCACCCCCTCAATGACAATGAAATTTCTTGAAACAATCACATATACAGAAATTACTAATAATTAACGAAAGTCAAATTAGTGCTAATGACCAAACCTTATACAAACCAAAATCAATGTCCTTAATCATGTTCCGATTCTATTTCAGTTTATTTATTAAAAATAATCATTTTGAACTTCACAATTTAGTCACTGGTCCAATTCTTATTTCAAGGATTTAGTCAAAAGTCAAAACTTTCTATTAAATTTATATTTCCATTACTTTACATGAATGTAGGTTCTTAGATTGAAAGAAATTCAAGCATATCACATGTTCAAAGGTTTAACTTCACTATCGCTATCTAAAGAATAAAAGTTATTCAAGCAATTTTGCCTATTCAAACGGTTAATTAACCATTCATCATTGTTAAGACGCCCCATATACCATATATGTTTTATGTAATACTTACATGTACTCTACTACAGGAAAAATCTAGGATATACCACTGCTATATCCCCAGAATTCCAGCTTGCACGATTTCCAGAATGATTTCCAGCTTGCCTGTTCTTTCCCCTAAACACCACTGCTCGACGATCGATTTAAGTAGAGGGGGAACGGTTTGCACAACCTCCACACCGACGGGAGGACGATAGCGATTTCCAGAATGGGGGCAGGTCGAAGCGAGCTTTAGATTTTGGGGGTTTTCCGCCAGCTTGTGACGGCGATAAGCTTGGACGGGGGACGGACTCCGAGCTCCAGCTAGGGGGAAGGGGCGTTGGGATTTGCAGAGAGATTTGGGGTTGCACAATATTGACGCCGGTGAAGGGGAGAATCGATTTGCAGATTGGGGTGGGAGAATCGATTTGCGTTTGGGATTTTTGGGGTTGGGGTGGGTTTCTGCCGATTGGGGGGTACGGGTAAGGTTAGTCAAATTTTTCTACATGGGTCCCACTGTTTCAAAAATTGGGGAAATTTGCGACAAGAGATTTTTATATGGGTCCCTTGTCCTTTGCCCACATCAAATGCCACCTAGGAACTTCCTCTCTAATATTGGAGAGGATGTTATTTTGTTAGAAAGGCTCTTCTATCTACATATTATATTTTAATTAGATATATTTTATATTTATTTAATGTGTTTGAATTATATGAAAATAGATAGTATATCAATCTTGATTTTAATATTACTTTTTTTATTATTATACTTTTTCTGTTAATAATTTAATTTAATATTTATATTTTGAGACTCTATCTATATATTATATTTTAGTTATATATATCTCATATTTGCCTAATGAATTTCAATTCTACTTTGTTCAATTGTATAATTTCATCATTTTATATTCTCCTACTCTATGAAATTTTATTTTGTTAGCATAATATGTCGATGAAACGCACGTGTATGAACCTAATATAGATTATACTATTGGGTTTTATTATCTTTAAAAGAAATAAAAAAATAAGAATTAATAAAGAAAGTTATTGGTTGAATTATTATACTTTCCCTTATTATTATACTTTTCCTTTTAATCATTAAATTTAATATTTTTATTTTGAGACTTTATTTACATATTTTGGTTAGATATATCTTATATTTGCCTAATGGATTTGAATTATATGAAAATAGATAACATATAAATATAGATTTCAATATTATTATTATTATTATTATTATTATTATTATTATTATTATTATTATATTTTTCCTTTTAAGCATTTATTTTAATATTTTTATTTTGGGATTTTGCGTACGTATTACATGTTGATTAGATACATTTCATATTTGCCTAATGGATTTCAATTTTACTTTGTTCGATTGTATAATTTCATGATTTTATGTTCTCCTATTCTATTGTATTTTATTTTGTCACTATAATATGTCCGTAAAATACATGGGTGTGAAGTATAGTATGTCTGTACATGGACGGAACCAGCCTTGTAAGGCTGGGTATACACGTATACAAAAGAAACTCACGTGTCCCAACTCCCAAATATTATTGTCAAAGCATTTTTTTCAGATTTATTGATAGAGTAAATGTTGTTTTTATATGTTGACATATACATTTTTTCATAATGTCTATTGAGTTTGATCAGGTGTTAAACGCCTGGCGCCACGCCTGATCAGGACTCTGATTTTTATCAAATTTAAAATAATAATTCTAATTAGACAAAAGAAAGGACAAAAAATGTGACAAAATTGCTCTTCCGATCTATAAGTGATTAGTGTTGATGTAAAAGTGACGTGATGAGTTAAAAACATGATTGTGTCACGTGTCAGCTTTGCTAGAGTTTTTTTTATATGCTTTTATTCAAATAGCACAACTCAATTTAAAAAGAACTAAATACAATATATTTGATAATGTCTTCTTTTTTGATAAATAAATACAATTATTATCAAAAAAAAAATTATCACATAAACAATATGTTGATAATTTCTTTTTATAATTTGAGAAGTATTAAACAACGTCGTACTAAAAAAAAAATAAAAAAAGAAAGAATTGTTGCCTTTCAAAAAAATGCTAAGTAATGTTTAATAAATTTTTTTTAAGTACAATTACAAATCCTATCATAGCAGCACAAATGCACATAGATATTTATCCTACTAAATGATAAATCCCAAACTTTAGGTCTTTTTTAATTTGATTCAATTGTGAAATAACACGATGTGTGTATCTAGGGAATAGCCGCTTCAAGGTGAATTCTCCCTAAATACATCTATTCAATTCTTAATTTCTTTCGAATATATGAATTTTGTTAAAGATTCAAAACATATTTTCATCTTAATGAAAAAAAAGACGAAAAAAATCCAATAGATTTAAAACTTCTTTTTTGGTAAATCAATTGCGAAATGCTTTTCTAGAATGACCAGTATCTGTTTTAAAAAAACACGCGCTAAGAAAATCAACAATACAAGCCCACGTATAGTTGAAATATACACTATAATAAAATGTAGAAAATACTCTATATAAAAAAATCGAACTGGGACCTCTAAGTCCTAGTACCTCAGCCCAGCCTCTAACTAAATAGGCTAGGACTCATTGGTAATGTTTAATAAACTTTAAGTAATTGAAAAAATAATGTATTTGAAAATTTAAGTATTATTAAAAAAATAATATAAATATATATATATATATATATGTAGAGGTAGGCGTCGAAACTGGCAAACCAATAAACCGACCCGAACCGGTTCGGTTTTTTGGCAGACTGGGTTGGTCTGCGGTTTCTAAGCGGTCGAACCAAATCGGTTTGGTTTGGTCGACAGGTTTGGCCATCTAAACTGGTCAAACCCGATTTGAACCGAATCGGATGAAACCGGTTCAGTTAAATCTGTCAAAACCGATTTTTTTTTTAAAAATAAAAACGTGAAATTAGCAATTTCTAGGTCAAGAATCTGAGATTTAGTTTCCATGTCCGTAGCAAACTAGCAATACAATTTTTGCTATACCAAAAATCACAAAGCTATCAAACAAAAAAGCTATACAATTTCTGCTAACATTATTCAACATCCACAAATCTCAAAACTCAAAGGGTTGATTTATGATTCACGGTCTGGCAAACTCAAGTCAATGATTAAAACCACAATGTGTATATATATATAAGTAGTTGTCTAGCTCAATTTGATTGTCAGGCACAATTAGAAATAATTCTCCTACTCATTGTCTCCCTTTCTTAAAAATAAAAATAAAAAAAGAAAGAATTGTTGCCCTTCAAAAAAATGTTAAGTAATGTTTAATAAAATTTTTTTAAGTACAATTACATATCTGTATCATAGCAGCACAAATGCACATAGATATTTATTCTACTAAAATACACGTTAAGAAAATCAATAATACAAGCTCACGTATAATGGAAATATGCACTATAATAAAGTATAGAAAATACCCCATATAGGAAAATCGAACTGGGACCTCTAGGTCCTAGTACCTCAGCCTAGCCCTTAACTAAATGCGCTAGGCCTTATTGGTAATGTTTAATAAACTTTAAGTAATTGAAAAAATAATGTATTTGAAAATTTAAGTATTATAAAAAAAGTAATATATAGATATATATATATATATATATATATATGTAGGGGTGGGTGTCGAAACCTGCAAATTAATAAACCGACCCGAACCGGTTCGGTTTTTTGGCAGAACGGGTTGGTCTGCGGTTTTTGAGTGGTCGAACCGAATTGGTTTGGTTTGGTCCACAGGGTTGGCCCTCTAAACCGGTCAAACCTGACTTGAACCGAATTGGATGAAACCAGTTCGGTTAAACATGTCAAAACCAATTTTTTTTTTAAATAAAAACGTGAAATTAGCAATTTCCAGGTCAAGAATCTGATATTTAGTTTCCATATCCGTAGCAAACTAGCAATACAAGTTTTACTATACCAAAAATCACAAAGCTATCAAACAAAAAAGCTATACAATTTCTGCTAACATTATTCAACATCCACAAACCTCAATTCTCAAAGGGTTGATTTATGATTCACTGTGTGGCAAACTCAAGTCAAAATTAAAATTTGAAACCCTAATATTCCCTTCCACCGCTGCTGCTCTTCCCTTCCGCTTGCCACTGCTGCTCCACTCGCCTCCGTTTGTCTCTGTAGCTGCTGCTGCTTCGCCTCTTTATTCCTTGGCCGCTGCTAGCATGCTGGGCCTCTGCCGCTGCTGATGCCGTAAATCACCGCGCTACCATGTAGTGAAGAGAACAGAGAGACAGAGAGAGGAGGGGAGTGTATATCTGCTGCGCCCGTTGCCTCTGGCGCCCCTACCGCTGACGTCCTGTGCAGCCGCCACTGCTGCCTCTCATCTCTCTTTCTATCTATATGTGAAACCCTAAAAGCTAAAACCTAACTCTCTTTCTCTTTTAAATTGAAAACATAAGCAATAAACATGTGGCTAAAAAAAAAAAGAAAATTGGGCCAAATTTAAACTTAAAAAGCCTCCAACCGGATAACCGACCCATTCCTACCCGACCCGAGTCGGGTCAATTTGGGTTGGGTTCACCGGCCCGTTAGACTTGTTTCGGTTTGAAAAATCCCAAATCGACTTTATATATGGTCGGTCTCAGGTTCGGGCTGAACTCAACCCGACCAACCCGATGCCTAAGCCCACATATATGTGGGTGTAAAAAGAGAAGAAAGAAGATAATTAGGCAAAAAGCAAAGAAAGAGGATTGTTGGGTGTGTGAAAGAGAGAGAGAGAGAGAGAGAGAGAGAGAGAGAGAGAGAGAGGAAAAGTTGGGTCAAAATTGATTTGAGAGAGTAGGACAAAATCCTCGTAAATGGTGTCGAATGACTTTCCTCTTCCCTTTCCCTTCACTTCCCTGCTCATCTTCCCTTCACTCTATACATCACCATCCATGACTGCTAAAACTCATCTCAGAGGTTTTTTTTTTTTTTTTATAAAGAAATATTTTTTTGGAAAAGCTGAGTATGCAGGTGCATACCCAGGCGTCTACATGGATCCGTCCTTGAAATACACGAGTGTGATATAGAATTATACTATCGGGTTTTATTATCTTTAAAGAAAATAAAAAATAAGAATTATAAAAAAATTATTGGTTCAACTATATGGCGATGGACTAATAACAAGAATTTAAAATTATGTCATCAAAATAAAGAATCGACTGCATGCTACTTGCAAACGTATTATACACATTAATTCTATGCAGATTGTGTTTTTAAGTTTCTTTATAACATTAAGCATAACAAACACAGTTATATTATATTTTATATATGAAATTCCTTTAGAGCTCTACCCATATAATGCACGAGTGAAAATCTAGTAATAAATACAAAGCAAGAATACATCATCTCTTCAAAGTAATATTTTATAATTGTATTGTATGAATAATATTTTATAAGAAATCATAAATAATTATAATTCTTTTTATTACATGCAATAATCCTACTATAAATTTAAATATTATGAACAAATATACAAACCAAATGATCCAAAATTAATTATTTTATTGTACTAAGTTTTTGTATATTACATTATATGTTATCATATAACGTGCAAAGCACGTTTTAATTACTCGTTGACATAAATGCGATGATCAAGACATTTGCAGTCTTTGGAGGCATGAATTGTAGCAACGGAATTCCACTTCTGACATATTAGAAGGGGAGAGAATTTATTTATTTATTTATTTCATTATTCAATTTTAAGAATGATAAAAGTTGCATCCAATATAATTTGTTTATAAATTATAAGTTTTTATATATTCATTTTAGCTCCTATCTATTGATCCCTTAATTGACATCATGTATTAGTGATATCGAAGATCAAGAGAATGAACAATTTAAGAACAGACATCAACTATTTTATCTTCTACAGCAAGGAGAATGAACATCAAAATAGCATGAATATTTTTCTGCTCGTTGATCTTCTATAGTTTCAAGATGAAAAGTTCGAGTTTTTTAGGCTAAAAGTTGATTTTTGTTACATGTGACGTGATTGTGATGTAAATAAAAATTATGAGAATATTATGTGGTAAAATGTGTTTTGCGAGAATATCAGATGAGATGTAAAGGAAAATTATCGAAGAGTGTAAAAATTTGTTTTTCATAGGGTATATGTGGTTGATATTAATTCTCTGACCAAATTTTGATTTATTTATAATAATAATAATAATAATAATAATAATAATAATAATAAAAGTTTAATAGAACAAGGTCAAAGTGCTTTTGTACGGATTTATACCAATAATAATAATAATAATAATAATAATAATAAAAGTTTAATAGAACAAGGTCAAAGTGCTTTTGTACGGATTTATACCAAATTACAGTTAATGATTGAGCAAAGAGAAGTCAGAGAAATGTGCACCCAATTCCACCTGACACCGTATATCTAAATTGCTTGCATTGTGGCATGTGGATTTTGTTGTGGAATATGTGTGATTTGTGTAATAAAAATATAATATAAAATTTACTTAAAACATATAAGACATATAATAGAGAAAAGTAAGAAAGGCTGGCCTCAGAGACTCGCGAAGAATCGCTGTCCTAAAGTCGTGTTGCCTCCACTTTGTGCGGGTGTTGTCGGCGTGACACGGCTCCAAGATAAAACCCTTTTGCTCTAAGCCAAACTCCGTATATGAGCACGATCACATGGAGAGTAGAATGAACCTCTATCGATGTATTGCCAAATAATATAAACTATATAATATGTGGGAGAATTTCTTAGAGAGTTTTCTTAGTTCATGTGTAAGTCTAAACAATGAAATTAAGCACCTTTTATAGTGTAAGATTTAACCCTAACATGAATGTTAATAATCATGAATTTAATCCCTAGAATGAAGGTTACAAGTGAATTTAAACTCAAAATTAAAATGAAATAAAAATGTTTTAAAGTTTTAAATGCTTAAGTTACAACAATCCCCCACAAACTTTAAAACATTAAAATAAAATAATATATATAGTGGCAATACTATATTGTGCAATATGCGTAGGTGTCTTGCGACTTAAACCTCGCTTAGTGATGACAACTTCCATTTGAGAGAACCATAATGGACTAAGCTTGAATTAGGTCTCTTTGCCAAACTTTAATTGTCTTACACAGAGTATCGATTTAGGCTCAAGTTCTTAGCGGGTAGCGCTATTAATGGCCATGCGCTCTTATCTTGATTCTAGTAAGAGTCTCTAGAGAATAGCCAATCCCATAGCCACGGTCTCATGGCAATTCTTACATAGGTGAGTACTCCAAGGATACGTGTGACCCGTACCTCACGAGAATTCCCGCCTCGGCACTCATTCAGGGTTAAACCCTTCCTAACATCACAACATTATAGCACTATCACCATAGAGATGAGCACAAAGAATGTAGTGCTATCACAAGTCACGCAGTTTAGGTTGTTCCTACCCATTGAACCTTCTTCATTGGATCTCCAATCACGACGGTTGGATTACTCCCATAGGTGACTTCCTTATGGGCTTAAACCCATCCCCCTCGGTGATTCGTCAACACCCTTTTTGGGTAAAGCCTTAGTTAGATTATCTGCCAGATTGTTTTTTGATGTCAAAAAGTTTAAAGAAATCACATTTCTTTTAAGTAATGCTTTTAAAGATTTATATCGTGCTTGAATATGTCGATTCGTCTTCTTATTTGAGTAAGAATAATTCACAAGTTCAATTAGTGCTTTACAATCACAATGTATAGATATCGCTGCAATTGGCATGTTCAATAAAGGTATATCTAGGAGGAAATCTCTAAGCCATTCAGCATTAGTGCAAGTTGTATCAAGCGCTATTAATTCTGACTCTAACGTGCTCCTTGATATAACAGTTTGTCTTTTAGAATCCCAAGATACAGCTGCACCACCTAACATAAACACATATCCTGTAGTAGATTTAATATCCACACTATTTGTTATCCAGTTCACATCGCTATAACCTTCAATCACATTCGGAAAATCTTTATATCTTAGTGAATATTCTAAAGTACCTAAAAGATATTTATTTAAGTATTCTCTCCAATGCATTCCAATGTTCTTTATTTGGATTATTAGTATATCTACTAAGTCTTCCAACAGCAAACACAATATCAGGCCTAGTCTTATTTGATATGTACAATAATGACCCAATAATTTGAGAATATTTCAACTGCAGAATAGGTTCACCCAAAGTTTTCTTTAAGTGCACACTTGAGTCATAAGGAGTAGATACGGGCTTAGAATTATAGTACCCAAACTTTCTTAATATCTTTTCAATAGCACTAGATTGATCTAATGAAATCTCTTTTGGTGTTTTCCTTAATTTCATTTCCAAAATTATATTAGCTTCTCCCAAGTCTTTCATTTCGAAATTGTTTGATAAATATTTCTTAACATCCCTCACAAGACCTAAATTCGTCCCAAATATTAATATATCATCAACATATAAACAAAGAATCACATGCTCATCGTTATCCACTTTGCTATATACACACTTGTCATGCTCATTTATCCTAAATCCATGATCTAAAATAACTTCATTAAATTTCTCATGCCATTGTTTAGGAGCTTGCTTTAACCCATATAGAGATTTCTTAAGTTTACAAACCTTATGCTCTTGTCCTTTAACCTTAAAACCTTTAGATTGCTCCATGTAAATTTCCTCATCTAGATCACCGTTTAAAAAAGCAGTCTTAACGTCCATTTGATGAACCTCTAACTTATAGGCACTTGCTAAGGCTAACAAGACTCTAATAGTTGTTATCCTAGCGACAGGTGAATATGTATCAAAATAATCTATTCCTTTTTTGTGTAAATCCTTTAGCCACGAATCTTGCTTTATATTTATTTATACTCCCGTCAGGTTTCAACTTTTTCCTAAAAACCCATTTGCAACCTAATGCTTTACTCCCTTGCAGTAACACACATAAAACGCAAGTATTATTTTGTATAATTAAACTGTATTCATCATTAATAGCTTCTTTCCAATAAGGTGCAGTATTAGGTTCACCTTCAACTAAATATGTAAAGAATTCTTCTCCAAATGATTTCTCAGTTCGATTCCTTTTACTTCTCCTAAGTTCTGGTTCAGGTTCGACTTCAAAAATTGAGCTAGAAGGAGTATCATTTGAGATGACATTTCTTGAAGTTGAAGGTTCATTTGGAACTTTTGTTTTAAAAGGAAAAATGTCTTCAAAATAAGAAGCATCCCTAGCTTCGATAATAGTATTGTTTAAAATACTAATTTCAGAATTTACAACGAGAAACCTATTAGCAGTTCTATTTTGTGCATATCCTATAAAGACATCATTGATGGTTTTTGGACCTATTTTCTTTCTTTTAGGATCCGGAATAATAACTTTAGCTAGGCACCCCCATTCCTTAAGGAAATCAAGCCTAGGAGTTCTCTTTTTCCAAAGTTCATATGGAGTTTTAATATCATCTTTAAGAGTTACTCGGTTAAGGATATAGCAAGCAGCTAGGACAGTTTCACCCCATAAGTTCTCAGATGCTCCAGAACTTATCAACATAACATTAACCATATCCATTAAAGTCCTATTTTTCCTTTCCGCAACACCGTTAGATTGTGGTGAATAAGGAGGAGTAACTTCATGAATTACACCATTATCTTCGCAAAAGATTTTAAGATCATTACAGGTATACTCTCTTCCTCTATCTGACCTCAAAACTTTAATCTTAGTTTCTAACTGATTTTCAACCTCGGCTTTCTAAACTTTAAATTTATCAAATACTTCATCCTTAGTCTTCAATAAATAAATATAACAATATTTGGAATAATCATCTACGAATGTCACAAAGTACTTGTTACCTCCTCTAGTTGGTGATCTATTTGAGTCACAAACGTCACTATGAATCAATTGTAAAAGACTTGTATCCCTTTGAACTGATTTATATGGTTTCTTGGTTTGTTTTGCTTGAACACAAACTTCACACTTACTATCACCCACTTGGCTTTTTGGAATTAAGTCTAAATCCGTAAGTTTCTTTATATTCTTATAATTAACATGTCCCAAATGTTCATGCCACAAACCACTCGATTCAACACTAAGAACAATAGAAGAACCTTTATTCAAATCATCAATAATGTTCAACTTAAATAAATCATTACACAAATAACCTTTTCCAATGAAAACATTATTTTTGGTTATTACAGTCTTATTTGACTCCAATACAACTTTGAAACCTTGACCAACTAGAAGCGTCCCACTAACTAAATTTTTCCTAGATTCAGGTACATGTCGAACTTCATCTAAAACCAAAGTCTTTCCCGAAGTCATCTTGAGCTCAATTCTTCCAATGCCTAAAATGGGAGAAGTGGTACTATTTCCCAAAGTCACGCTTCCTCCACTTGTAGCCTGATAAGATTTAAATAGACTTTTATCAAAACAAATATGAATAGTTGCTCCCGAGTCTAATCACCAATCATTATTACAATAAGTAAAGTTGACTAAAGGGTTTAGAGATTCACACTTAATAGAGGGTTCACCATCCTCCACCATGTTTACTTGATCCTTTTTATATTTTCCATTTGGCTTGAACTCTTTGGTCTTTCAATAATGGCATTCCCGAGCAAGATGGTTGGTCCTTCCACACACATAGCATGGTCCTAGCTTCTTCTCTTTGCCTTTATTATTCTTAGTGTAGTTGTTGTTAAATTGTGAATTTTTCCAATTATAATTCTTTTTGAACTTATGATTTTTAGGTTTATATTGTTTTGAGTTATTAGAAGAATTTTTGGAGTTCTCGACCAAGTTCACATTAGTTTTAGTTCCATCAACTTGATTGATACGGTTTCTAAGATGTTCTTCAACTCTTAGAGAATTATACACTTGATTTAGAGTTAGAACCCCTTGTTTGTCTTATATTTTTAGCAATGTCCGACCAAGAAGGTGGAAGTTTATCTATTAGGCATGACACTTTATAGTCCTTACTAAATTTAGACCCTCTGTCTTCCACATACCTTAGTAAGTCTTGAAATTCATGTATTTGTTCGTTTATAGATTTACCATCCACCATAACATATTTGTTAAAAGTTGATGCATTAAACCGACCAATACCGGCATCATCTATGCCATATTCCACCTCTAGTGTTTCCCAAAGTTCTTTAGCATTAGAGATATTTTGATAAATATCATATAACCTATCGGAAAGAGCACTTAAGATTCGATTATGACAATGGAATTCAATTTGTTCAGGTTTATTGCACGAGTTGGTTGCATCATCATTATTTTCTTCGATGGCGGAAATTAAGTTGAGTAAAGTCAACCAATATCTCATTTGTTTTTGGCCATCTTTTAAAATTTTTCCCGTCAAACTTTTCCGGCTTAGCACTATTAACATCATCATTAGAAGCCATTCTTACACTAAGAATTACAAAGGCAAACAAATAACTGTAAATAAACAAATTTATCAATACCAATGCTAGAGAATAATTGTTAAACATCTCTAAGACTAATAGCACAAAACTTAAAATTGCAAATAGCCTCATGTATAGCATACTTAATTGATAAGCTCGACTTGCAATGGAATGTAGTGGATAGAACGAATTATTTCAATAAATTAATACAGTAAAACATATGTAACTTGGAACGACAAGTTTCAACAAAATAACAAACTTAAACTTAAAGTTTAAATTCCTAAAGTATGCTTCTGATATCACTTCAAACAAAAACTATAAAATTCTGATTGACTATTGCAGAAATTATAACTAACGAGGCAGAAATTGGTAAAACGTGGTGATAGAATTCAATATAATAAAATGATGTCAAGTTTGAGAAAACTTATGCAGGCACCATAATGTTTTAATAATTTCCAATATAACATGATCCAAGGTTAAAGAATCAGAAGACAAAATATCAATTACCTCTGATAATAAAAAAAAAAAAAAAAGACTAGAACAAAGAATCCTACACCAAAGCAAAACAATTTCTTGCAAATTTTCGCCTTTTCCCGTATGAAAGCTTATGAATATGACAAGTAACCTCCTTGAAAGATTATCAACAATATATATTTTACTAATCAGATTTTATGCATGCATATTTATCGACTAAATATTATCACACCAATCATGACACGACTTTAGATTGTTGTGGAATATGTGTGATTTGTGTAATAAAAATATAATATAAAATTCACTTAAAACATATAAGACATATAATAGAAAAAAATAAGAAAGGCTGGCCTCAGAGAGTCGCGAAGAATCGTTGTCCTAAAGTCGTGTTGCCTCCCCTTCGCGCAGGTGTTGTCGGTGTGACACTGCTCCAAAATAAAACCCTTTTGCTCTCAGCCAAACTCCGTCTATGGGCACGATCACAGGGGGTGCAGAACGAACCTCTATCAATGTATTGCCAAATAATATAAATTATAGAATGCGTGGGAGAATTTTTTAGAGAGTTTTCTTAGTTCATGTGTAAGTCTAAACAATGAAATTAAGCACCTTTTATAGTGCAAGATTTAACCCCAACGTGAATGTTAATAATCATGAATTTAATCCTTAGAATGAAGGTTACAAGTGAATTTAAACTCAAAATTAAAATGAAATAAAAATGTTTTAAAGTTTTAAAAGCTTAAGTTACAACAGATTTTGCCGGCGCTTAGTCTGGTCCTGGTACTAATATTTTCCCTATTCAGGGAAATAGAATAACACACAAGATATTGATTATAATAATGTTATAATGTGCTTTTATAATGTGGTCCTGATACTAACATTTTCCCCATTAAGGGAAATAATAATACACAAGAGATTGATTATAATAATAATAATGTTATATTATGCCCTTATAATATGGCCGAAGCTTGGGGTCTTAGGGAAGCCATGATTTGGGTCCGAGAATTGGGATTCCAACGACTTATTTTTGAAGTTGATTGTAAGCAGGTTGCCGATGCCGTGTATTCCAATGGAGTCGATATTTCTGAATTTGGTGGCTTAGTTCGAGATTGACACTTTTTACAACAAAATGAGAACTATTTGGTTTCCTTCACTAGACGAGAGGCCAATGTTCCGGCACATTTACTCGCCAATTTTTCCTTTTCATTCTGTGGATTGTCTATTTGGGTTGAGGCTCCCTCTTGTCTTGAGGCCTCTTTATTATTTGATTTGAATGCTTCTTATGATCAATAAATTACACTTTTCCAAAAAAAAAAAAAAAAAAAAGGTCATGACACTAACGTTTCCTCTATTAAGGGAAATATAACAATATAGAGATTGATAACATCTACGGGGTACCAAATATGATTCTATGAGATTGATAACATCTACGGGGTACCAAATATGATACTATGTATAGAATTAATTAATTAATAGTCATAATTTATTCATCTCTTTTTGTTCTTATATTAATATAAAAGATAACCATGGACGAGTATTTTTCTGAAGTATTTGCCCAAGTAACGGGGACTAGTTGTACGTTGTATTGTTTTTCATTTGGTCGAGGAAAGACAAGCTTACACATACATACATACATACATACATACATACATACATACATACAATAATTAATTAAGGAAAACTACTTTACTTTAAAAATTATTACAACATACGATATCGATTTTAGTAATGCAATTCAGATTGGACTCCTGTGCGTAAATATTAAATTGTTAGTCAAGCTACAATGTTATATACAAGTCGAAATTGTAAAATAGCTAAATATATTTACATCATGCTTTTTATTAAATACACTGCATATTAATTCTATAAAAGTCCCTATTTTTGGTACTTTGTTACATTTATGCCCCCAATTATTTTTCTAGTCGAACTTTTATCAACAAGTAATATTTCTTGTTCTTAAAATTTTTTCATCTAAAAAATCATTAGCTTGCGTTAAATAAATTCCATAGTGAATCATTAACTTGGGGATTTTTAAAGCATTCATCGGCTACATTTCAAATGAATCATATCTTTAGTATTGATTGGTATATCATTGAGAAAGTACTTTAGCCAAGGCATGGTTAAAGCGAAGAATGTATCTAGGGATGTAAACTAGCCGAGTTGTGTCAACTCACGAGCCTAAAATCTCGGCTCGGTCTTGGCTCGAGCTTTTTTCTATTGAATAAATAGATAGATAAAACCTTATTTTCTATTGAAAATGGCACCTAATTTGCACTTCCAACCTGAAAATACATATATATGAAGGAAAAAGAAAAGAATTGTCAGCGGTATAATGCATATGAATTAAAAATTTGGGTAAACAACAATTTTGACGTAAGTAGACTTCGCTCGCCATCTACGTCCATGATTTTCCGTCTCAATTGTCAAAGCAATAAAAAGAAGAAATATAAACATAATTTTATTGGGGAGAGAATTTATTTATTTATTTCAGTATGCAATTTTAAGAATGATAAACCATAAACGTTGCCACCCATATAATTTATCAGCGGTCACTTTTATTGGGCATGCAGACCTCCATTATTTACCATACCATATACATATTTCTATTAATTAAGAAGAAAATGAACCCCCCCCCCCTTCCCTTCCACCTTCATCAGTTACCATACCAGATACATATTTCTATTAATTAACAAGAAAATGACCCCCGTCCCCCTTTCCCCTCCTCAGGTCCACCCTCCAGGCCCAAAAGGGTGTAATTTTACCTCAATGCCATTGTATGTGCGGGGAATTAAGGCAAATTCTCTGATTACTCCCGTAAGACTGTTATTCAAAGAATTTAATTGAGACAAGAAAAATAAAAGAGTGAAGACAAATTTAATAGACTATCAAAGCTTTTCACTATATGATTAAAGTCATTACAACCATACAAAATTTTCGCTCGCCAAACCAAACCCTCAAGTATTACAAGAAAAATATAACAAGTTTTATCACATCTACCAATTTCTATCCTTTGCCCAACCAGCAAACAACACAAGAAATCTCAAGACGCTAGGCTACTATTTTTTCTTCACAAGACTCTCTGACCTGATCCAAGTGACACCGAGAAAATCACCCCGAGTTTTACCACACATAATTTTCTACTCTTCAAACAAACCACAAAGAGTTACAAGAAAACTCTTCAAGGTGCTAGACTCACTAATTTTTCTCTCAACTCACTTGTACCACTTGTGTATAAAAGAAGAAGAAAACATCTTTATTTATAGGCTTCGTTTCCTTGAAGACAAGACAATCCTTCTATGATTTGGATTCCTTTTCCTCCTAGGATTCTTCTTCTTTCCCTTTCGTTTTTCTTTTCAACTTTGGATTATTTTTGGCAACAAACCCAACAATCTCCACCTTGCCAAAATAAGTCAAAATCTTCATCTTCTCTAGTCTTGTACACAATACTTGAGAAATTACCAGGCAAGCCTTTGACACATTTTGACAGTCCCATACTCCACCATATGAATATATATATAACCACTTAGAATTAACAACAATTCTTAGCATTTCATCGGCTCAATATCGAAATAAACGTGTTGATATTTGTGGTGCAACTCTCTTGTTGGCTTTCGAGAGAGCTCATTAGCCATCGATATTACTACAACCACACACCCTGCATCACGCCAACCAATGCCCGTGTGTAAATACAACAGTTAGAAGTAACACACATCCTTTTACCATGGCACCTAGCAACACACTATGATGATGTACCCATATACTTTATAGTACATCTCTACCGCCCTCACACCAAAAGAGTCAGATTGTCCAAATCTGAACTGTAGCCGAACCTGCTCCACCTGGACAATGTTTTCTTACGTGATCAGCTAGTCTACAACACTAACAAGTTGCAACAACCATCAGTCCCCAGACAATCTAATTGAGAATTTTTGTGTCTGCATCAACTCGCAAAGAACTAAACAATTTTTCTAGGTGCAACAAATTTGAAGAACCCCTTGCCGGATCCACATCTCTAAATTGACGCCATAGTTCCTTCACACCAAATATTCTATGAATATTTACAAGAATATTTCTGGTTAGATGGAGATACATCCTGGTTCCAATCTTCAAATATAAATCTTCCCAATAACTATCACTCATACTGGTTCCAGCAACTTTGTTAAAACAAGGAGAATGCTTTCCTTTGAAAGCTTTAAATTGCCCAATCAAAATCAAGAAATTCCAAACTTGTTCTAGTCACAAGTCAAACTTGATTATCACAACTTTGTACTTTGCCATATCTTTCCTCTGCTCCACCTCGAACAAAACTTGACGCTCTAATACCACTGTTGGGAATTAAAGCACATTCCCCAATTACGCTTGCAGGACCGTTGTTTAAGGAATTTAATTGAGATAAGAAAAATAAAAGAGCGAAGACAAATTTAACGGAATGTCAAAGCTTTCCACTATATGATTAAAGTAGGTACAACCATACAGAATTTTCACTCGCCAAACCAAACACTCAAGTATTACAAGAAAAATATAACAAGTTTTATCGCATCTACCAATTTCTATCCTTTGCCTAACCAGCAAACAACGTAAGAAATCTCAATACTCTAGGCTGCTATTTTTCGTCACAAGACTCTCTGACCCGACCTAAGTGACGCAGAGAAAATCACCCCGAGTTTTACCACACCTAATTTTCTACCCTTCGAACAAACCATAAAGAGTTACAAGAAAACTCTTCAAGGTGCTAGACTCACTAATTTTTCTCTCAACTCACTTGTACCACTTGTGTATAAAAAAAAAAGAAAACATCTCTATTTATAGGCTTTGTTTTCTTGAAGACAAGACAATCCTTCTATGATTTGAATTCTTTTTTCTCCTAAGATTCTTCTTCTTTCCCTTTCCTTTTCATTTTCAACTTTGAATTATTTTTGACAAAAAACCCAACAGTATGCACGGTAGAATTGGGAAAATCATTTAAGTATTAGCTGACCATATTAGTTGGGAAATTGAGTTGTGTAAATTGACTACACACGCCCGATTATATATCCACCCAAAGTGATGTATGTAATTTTTACAAGAAGGAGAAGAAATAGAGCATGGACACAAATGCTGCCACAAACAGAGAGTGAAGAGAGGCCTTTGGTCTGTTGAAGAAGATGAGAAAATCATCCGCCACATTAATGCTTACGGCATTGGCTGCTGGAGTCAAGTTCCTCTTCTTGTTGGTAAGTGATTTAGTAACTAGTCTTTTAATATTACTTGGTTTTGTTGTTATTCTACTATTGGTGTATACAGGGATTCAAAGGTGTGGAAAGAGTTGTAGAATGCGATGGAGAAATTATCTGAGGCCGGATCTCAAGAGAGGGAGTTTCTCTCAACAAGAAGTTGCACTGATATTTGATCTGTATAATATTCTTGGCAATAAGTCTAATTAATAATGATGCATGCTACAGAATTTGTTTCAATTCTCAAATTTTAATCATGCAAATTGGCTTTTGTAGGTGGGTTCAGATTGCCAAGCATTTTCCAGGGAGATCAGACAATGAAATAAAGAACTTCTGGAATACAAGCTTCAGGAAGAAGCTCATGGGGATGAATCTGTCAACTAACGTGGCTGCTGCTTCTGATATGGCTGCTTCTCATATCACATCTACTGTAGAAACTAATCAGCCTTATGAAATCCCTTTACCAGTGGTGACTAACCCACCGGGGTTTGGGTTTCAGCAGGCAATTCAGAATTCCAGCCGACTTCTCCTGGAGATGCAGGCGATCCCGTATGATTTGCCACCTCCGGGGTGGATGCCATCACCGATTCTATCTCCATTTCCATGTGACAACACCTTAGAAATGGTGGCGGCAAACTGGATTAATCCTTAGAAATGGTGGTGGCAAGGAAGATTAATTTTCTATTCATCCATATATGGCAGGAAAATGCAAGGAATTTTATGTAGTTTAATTTTCAAGGTTATGATGAAAATGTAATTTGCTGTAAGTTTGGGATTTTCAGTAGACTCTTTCTATGTTTATTTTGCTGTTTAGTGTTATTTCTTCTGTTTGAAGAACGATTTCTAATAATCTGCATTTGGTATATTTGTGATCTAATATCTAATTATCTACCGTATAATCAGTTCTGTTCACATGTTTGGTGTAAGTAAATTTAGCACACGTCTTAATATTCCGCCATAAATGACTAGGCATATATAGTGGTACATGCCAGCACTAGGAAGAACAGGTAATATTCACTTGTTAATTAGATCCTATAACAAATTTAGTTGTTGATATTTAGCAAACACTAATAAATATAAGACGTTCGCATAGTTAATACATGGGCGTGTCATGCTAAAGAGCGTCATGATTTAATACACCTGTGAGTCATGTATTGTTACACATACATAAATTTTCACACAACTGCTTAAATTAAAATACACACTTAACGGTCACACACACACACTAGAAAGTAAAGTATCCGCTTCTATTGAAAGTAATGTCTCAAGAGTTTTGATGAATCACACAACAATTTATATTTAAAGGTGGGGACTTTGTGTGCCAAATACCCCAATGAAAGTAAAATGATTGGTCAATTGGTAGGTTGCTCAAGTTTCATGCATATGAAACGCGAGAAAAATTAAACGTAGGGACCTTTATCACATGAATATCCGAAGGTACGGACTTTGTGTGTTAATTACCCAAATGAAAGATTAAATATTGATGAATTTGGTAGATTGCTCAAGTTTCATGCAAATGAAATGAGAGAAAATTTATTGTTAGAGATCTGTATCACAATAATATATAAAGATAGAGACTTTTTGTGCCAAATGACGAAACGAAATCTCCATAAATTGCTCAAGTTTCATGCATATGATACACGAGAAAAATTAAAAGTAGGGACCCTTATCACAATAATTTCTAAAGGTAGGGACTTTGTGAGCCAATTACCCAAATGAAAGGCAAAATATTGATAAATTTGATAGATTGCTCAACTCTCATGCGTGTCAGATGCAAAGAAAAATTAAACGTGGGGACCATAATTACAATAATATCTAAAGGCAGGGAATTTGTGTGCAAATTACTCAAATGATTGGTCAAACTGTTATATTGCTCAAGTTTCATGCGTATGAAATGTGAGAAAATTAAAGATAAAGACCGTTATCATAATAATGCCTATTACCCAAATGAAAGTCAAATGGTTTGCCAATTTTGTAAATTGCTTCAAGTTTTAGTATGAAACTTGAACAATCTACTAAATTTACCAATCTTTATATTTGGGTAATTAGCACACAAAGTCCCTACTTTTAGATATCATGTGATATGGGTCCCTACTTTTAATTTATCTTGCGTTTCATATGCATGAAGCTTGAGCAATCCACCAACTGACCAGACATTTTACTTTCATTTGGGTAATTTGCTCACAAAAGTTCCTACCTTTAGATATTATTGAGATTTGGTCCCTAGCTTTACTTTTATTTAGTGTTTCATACGCATGAAACTTGAGCAATCTACCAATTGAGAAATCATGTGACCTTTATTTGGGTAGATTGCTAGAGTTTCATGCATTTGATGTGGGAGAAAAATTAGAGGCAGGGACAGTTATCACAATAATATCTAATGGTAGGGACTTTATGTGCTAATTACCCAAATGGAAGGTAAAATATTGGTCAATTTAGTAGATTGCTCAAGTTTCATGCGTATGAAACACTAAATAAAAGTAAAGCTAGGGACCAAATCTCAATAATATCTAAAGGTAGGAACTTTTGTGAGCAAATTACCCAAATAAAAGTCAAATGATTGCTCAATTGGTAGATTGTTCATGTTCAATGCATATGAAACGCCAGAAAAATTAAAGGTGTGGACTCTTTTCACATGAATATCCAAAAACAGGGACTTTGTGTGCCAATTGCCCAAATGAAAGGCAAATAGTTCGTCACATTGGTAAATTGCTCAACTTTCAAGCATACGAGACGGTAGAAAGAATGAAGGTCCAGACCCTTTTAACAATAATATCTAAATATAGGGACTTTGTGTGCCAATTACCCAAATTAAGGTCAAATATTTTGTCAATTTTGTAAATTACTCAACTTTCAAGCATCTGAAACGAGAGACAAATTAAAGATCGTGATCCTTATTACATGAATATCCAAATGTAGGGACTTTGTGTGCTAATTACGCAAATGAAAGAATAATGATTGGTAAATTTAGTAGATTGCTCACGTTTCATCCAAATGAAACGAGAGAAAAATTAGTGGTAGTGATCCGTATCACAACAATATCTAAAGGTAGGGACTCTGTGTCCCAAATAACCAAACGAAATAAGGTAAATTGCTCCAATTTCATGCATATGATGCACAAGAAAAACAAAAAGTAGGTCACAATAATATCTTAAAGTGGGGACTTTGTGAACCAATTACTTAAATGAAAGGCAAAATATAGGTCAATTTGATAGATTGCTCAACTCTTATGCATGCAAATGCAAAGAAAAATTAAACTTAGGGACTTTGTGTGCAAATTATCCAAATGAAAGTCAAATGATTGGTCAATTGGTAGATTGCTCAAGTTTCATGCGTGTGAAACGCAAAAAAAAATTAAACACAGGGACCACAATCGCAATAATATATAAAGGTAGGGACTTTATTTGCCAATTATCCAAATAATTGGTCAATTAGTAGGTTGCTCAAGTTTTATACGTACGAAAGGGGAGAAAAAAAAAATTAAAGCTAAGGACCGTTACCACAATAATATATAAATGTATGGACTTCATATGCCAATTACCCATATGACAGGCCAATGGTTTGTCAAATTGGTAAATTGCTCAAGTGTCAAGCATATAAAGGGTAAGAAAATTAAAGTTCCAGACTTTTATCATGATAATATTTAAAGATTGGGACTTTTTTTGCCAACTACCCAAATGAAAGGTAAATGATTGCTCAAATTGGTAGATTGCTCAAGTTTCATCCATTTGATACGGGAGAAAAATTAGAGGTAGGGACTTTTTATGCCAATTACCCAAATGAAAGTGAGATGATTGGTAAATTGGAAGGTTGCTCAAATTTAATGCACATGGAACACAAGAAAAATTAAAGGTAAGGACCCTTATCACATGAATATCTAAATGTAGGGACTTTATTTGCTAATTACCCAAATGAAAATTTTAAAATTAGTAAACTCGGTACATAGCTCAAGTTACATGCTAATGAAACGAGAGAAAATTTAGTGGGAGGGACCACTATCACAATAATATCTAAAGGTAGAGACTTTGTGTGCAAAATATCTAAATGAAAGTCAGTAAATTGCACAATTTTCATGTATATGATATGCGAAAAAAATTAAAAGTAGAGACCCTTATCAGAATAATATCTAAAGGTAGGGACTTCGTATGCCAATTACCCAAATGAAAGGCCAACGGTTCGTAAAATTGGTAAATTGTTAAAGGTTAGGACTCTTATCACAATAATATTTAAAGATTGAGACTTTGTTTGCCAATTACCCAAATGAAAAAATTAAAGCTAGGGACCCAAATGCCAATAATATCTAAAGGTAGGGACTTTGCGTACAAAATACCCAAGTAAAAGTCAAATGATTGGTCAATTAGTAAATTGTTCAAGTTTCATTTATATGAAACGAGAGAAAAAATAAAGGTGGGGACCCTTTTCACATGAATATCTAAAAGTAGGGACTTTGTGTGCCAATTACCCAAATGAAAGGCAAATGATTCGTCAAATTGCTAAATTGTTCAACTTTCATGCATATGAAATGATAGAAAAAATAAAGATCGGGACCCTTTAACAATAATATCTAAAGATAGGGACTTCGTATGCCAATTACCCAAATTAAAGTCAAAAGGTTTGTCAATTTTGTAAATTGCTCAAGTTTCAAGCATATAAAACGTAAGAAAAATTAAATGTCATGATCCTTATCATAATAATATCTAAATATAGGGACTTTGAGTGCCAATTAGCCAAGTTAAAGGCAAATGATTGGTCAAATTAGCAGATTACTCAAGTTTCATCCATATGAAACGCGAGAAAAATTAAAGGCAGACCCTTATCACAATAATATCTAAAAGTAGAGACTTTGTGTGCCAATTACCCAAATTAAAATCAAATGGTTTGTCAATTTTGTAAATTGCTCAAGTTTCAAGCATACGAAATGCGAGATAAATTAATGGTCGTGATCCTTGTCACAATCTCTCTCTCTCTCTCTCTCTCTCTATATATATATATATATATATATAAGGAATTAAGTTGGGTACCTTTGCACTGCAATTTTCCCGCTAAAAAGGATTTTAGTAGGGTCGTTTTTGACATTTTATTCTATTACGGTAATACATGTGCTTTTTAGATTTTTTCAATTTTTAATTTTTTAATTCTCTTTTGCATTATCCATTTATCTAACCCTACATCCTATCTTTCCCAATTTCATTCTAATTTCTTATATATATATATATATATCTTAGCACTGAAATTAATTTTAGAAACCACAATTTTCCCACCAAAAAGTTTTTAAGGCCTTTTTTGACATTTCATTTATAGTACGGTAAACATGTGGTATTCTGAATTTTTTAATTTTTAAAATTTTTTATTCTCCTCTGCATTATCCATTTATCTAACCCTGCATCCTATCTTCCTCAGTTTTACCTTAATCTCTGTGTGTGTATATACATATATTAACACTAAAATTAACTTTAGAAATAATACGAAATACACAATAAAATTATAAGATTACTACAAATTATATATTAGACAAGACTTGTTTTTTTCCCATGCCTACTATTGCGTTCTTTTATACTCTAGCAATAATTTCTTTTATATACTTAAAAAGCCTTTTCAAATTTCAATTAATTTCACTTACATTTTTTCAATATATGATATGAAATATAAGAACACAAACCTAAGCATCTAAGTTTCAATTAACTCTCGAATTTTGATTTGACATCAAAATATGTTTTAATTCTATGTCTTTATGTCTATGGATAATTATGTTTGAGTCATTCCTTTTTTTTTCGTTTAAAAATCAGATAGAGTCATAAATTTTTTTTTGGCAAACTATTTTTTGTTAATTGTGATGATATGATCAAGTGATATGATAAGATTAATTTCACCATTCAATTTAACAACTAATAGATAAGTTAAACTATGGTTAAATTTAATTATCCTATTGTCTAACCGATATAGAAATGTCCACTTGCTAGAAGTTTATAGTTTATAACTAAACATACATATTGTTAAGTTAATTAAAAATTATAATTTTAAGTTTTTGTTAACTAGATTTTTTACCCGTGTGACGCACGGGTAGAGATCTAGTAAAAAAAAAAAAAGCCATACATCAAAAGTAATTTAATAAAAATTTAGATACTTGATGTCACAAAAGAATATAAAAACTATGACATTTATAAATATAATTTGTATTGTAATAGGAAGTCTTGGATCAAATAGTATCACTGTCTTTGTCTTTCTTACAAGAAAAAAATTGTCACTTGCTTCTGATCTAGATGGAATTTTTGCCTAAATGATGCGATCTCCATGTCTTGAGATTATGAGTCTCGTGTCACTACACAATGTAATCGAATGATAAAAATTTTGTAACAAAATACCAAGAATACTGATCTTTAAATTTGACTTATGGCCGAAAACTCTAGAGTATTGTATCACATTTAAGAATTCAGATTTGTAAGGATTTTCAGTAGAAGTTGTTATTAGAATATGATTAAATGATAGTATGACTATACCTGCGATGCATGTCAATTGGTTAAAATTTATTTAAAATTATATGTCAAGATAGACACTAAATGCTTTGTGAACCCTAAAATTATTTTTTCTACTTTTCCTCTTCAATAAAATGTGTCATTTAGAGTAATCATTTTCTTATTATTTGATACTATAATTTGATGATGATAAGGTAATAATATAGCCTTAACGAAGTGACCTCCTTGTACTTACGTATAACTTTGGTGATATAATTGTCGATAACTAAATTGGAGAGACCTAATTCCTATTAAATTAAAGTTCTTGATCTAATTATTGAAACTAAATATCATTTATCTATTTGCGAGTAAGGTAAAAATTCAGTGACATTCGATGCAATTAATGTTGTCATAATTTATGTTTCTTTTTCCTTAGTGACAACTCAAACAAAAAAGTATCTCGGATAATTGATAAAATATAAGAGATTCATATAATTCACTTTGACAATAAATTTTAATAGCAGAAGTCGGGTTGTGAAGATGTCAGCAGGAATATTAAAAGATAATGAAGTTAATTGGATTGAACTCATTAAAAAAAAAAAAGAAAAAAACCTAAAAAGATTCTCATGGCACAACCTATTTTATTAATGTATGTATTTATGCATGATTGTATTATTGTAAAAGTAAATAATATTATATTTTATATTGTACTCGTGTCTACCTTAGATGAAAAGCTAAAAATGACAATAAAGTATAACTATCACTAAATACAACAAATAAAATCTCTTAAAAGACGAGATACCAAGATACCTAAAAATATCATACAACACTAATGTCATTGCCAACGGTGGAATCGAAAGAAGTCTCACCCATGCGTTGCACCGATACGTGTCATGTGATTTGCATAACAAAATCAGTAAATATACAATTTGATTTAGTACTTGACGCGTTAAATTAATATTTTATTAATAACATATTAATAATTACTTTTTTATGTACTCGATTAATACTTTACTATATTTCACTTTTAAATCATTTAACTTATTTAATATTATTAATTAGCAGTCTAATAATAAGTATCGGGCATGTAATGTATATACCCGTATTCGCTCGATACTCGTTCAGATAAAAATTTTCATACTCATATAAGATAGTGCATTTGACATAACTCTTTTAACCGGATAATACCTCGTTTCCCCATATACCTTTTTAATTGGGTGATACTTCATTTTATTTTGTGCAAATACCCATAATATCACATTGTTATTTTAGTCTAGCAAATAATAAATATAATCCTTAAAAAATATAACATGATTTTGTAACGATAATAATTGTAGAGTTATAGTACACATTTATATCAAAACTAATGAGTAAGTTTGTTTTTTAAAACGGCATATCATAAATAATAAATAAAGTACAATATACCAGTTACATTGTCTGGAATTACGAATTGATATGCCAATCACAAATCACCACTGGATATTTGTAGTAAAATATTTGAGTATTGAACATAAATTTGGTTGCATAATTGAGTGTATAATTTTGGGTCCCTTCCAAACATGTCATTCAAGTTCACAGGTTCAATCTATATAAAGTTGTAATAATTAACAATCAAATGATCGAATCACAATCAATTATAGTAACTGTGAGTCTAGTATCTCACCCATGCATTATATGGGAAGACTAATTCTTAAAGAATTCAATAATAATGAATAATAAAATATTAAACAAATACGTATTATTGGATTTGCATAACAAAAACAGTAAATATACAATTTTGAGTTAGTATTTGACACGTTAAATTAATATTTTATTAATCATATATTAATAATTACCCGTTTATATACTCCATTAATGTTTTACTATATTTTATGTTTATATCATCTAACTTATTTAATATTATTAGCTAACATTCTAGTAATACGTATGGGTATACATACCCATATTCACTTGATGCCCGTTCACATAAAAATTTTTATACTCATAAGAAAATACCTTCCCGACTTACCATTTTAACTGAATAATATCTCGTTTCCTCACATACATTTTTAATCGGGTGATACTTTATTTTATTTTATACAAATACCAATATATAATGTAATGTTGGTATTTTAATATAGCAAATAACAAATATAATCCTTAAAAAGTATTATATATATATAAGTAAACTAGTCTGTGGTATCTTTGTACTGTAGTTTTCCCGCTAAAAAGTCTGTTAATAAAGTATTTTTTGACATTTTATTTTCTGTACGCGGTAACTCGTGTGTTATTCTTAATTTTTTCAATTTTTATTGATATTTTAGTGTAGCAAATAACAAATATAATCCTCAAAAAGTAGCGTATATATCTATAAATCTTTGTGCCGCGGTTTTCTCATTAAAAAGTCTGTTACTAAGGTCTTTTTCGACATTTTATTTCCTATAGCGGTAACTTGTGTGGTATTCTTAATTTTTTGAATTTTTATTCTCTTTTACCTGATCCATCCAATTTTTTGAAATAAGATTCACTATTTAATTTAATAACTAACACATATTTATCATCATTTAATTGTTTAAATTTTTTGAAATAATATTCACTATTTAATTTAATAACTAACACATTTTTATCATCATTTAATTATTTTAATTATAGATAAATTTGATTATGCAATAATGGATAAGTGTCAATATTATTAAAATATTTGTAGTTTATAATTTTTTTAGCAAAAAATTTATAGTTTATAATTCATAAAACAATGAAAATTAATTAATATGAATAAGAAACATAATTGATATCCGTATTTGTCAAATAATAATAAAACAATAGAAATAAAAATGAATGAGGAACTTACTTATATTCATCGGATAATAAATTTCATTTTTTTATAAATTATCTTCACTAAATTGAAGATTTAATTGATTAAACATATATATATATATATATATATCGCTAGTTTAGATTAATTAAAAAACATAATTGTAATTTTTCTCAATATTTCCCGCTATAAATGTTAATAATTAAGATTGTTTTTCTTTATAGGGATAAACATTTTACACACTATAATTTATTCATTTCGTAACTATAGCCAAAAAACAAAGCGTGATTTTTGTAGGAATTTTTAAATCTTGAGAAGATAAACTTAAAGACAATCATACAAAATAATATTCTTCTTTTTAATTGGGCTAATCAATATTAAAGGAAGTTTATTAATATTCAGATAAAAGAGAAAAAAATATTCACATTCATGTTATTTAGGAATCCAACTAGATCGGGAAATGCCTTTTGTCAATTCAATTTTTCGTATGAAATTATAAAATTAATTAATTAATTATTTATTTCTTCCTAAATCTAATTTCGTATGTTTATAAATTTAGAGATGACGCAGACAAATAATTATTAACAACTTAATATTTTCTTTGAGTGAAAATGCGCAAGAATAGTAATATATAAATGAAAATTATTAAAAAAGAAAAGAGTTGGTATAATAGTTTAAAAGCATGTTAATTTTAACATGCAAGTCACGAGTTTAATTCTTCAATATTGCATTTGTAATAATTTTTTTTATTAAAAGCGACAGCTGGTGTGGTATGACATTATAAACAATTGTGTCAGATAGAGCATTAGGCAGGAAATATTTTCTAATTACGCCAGACAAATTGTCATTTAATATATATATATATATATATAGATTTTTCACGATATGAATATTAGTAATATTCATATCGTGAAAAATCTATATCGTGAAAAATCTATTCATACCGTTGGTGAATATATAGATTTATGTTTAGTGCGAAAAATAAAATGATATTTATTTGCGTTAATGATAACAATTAGATTAAATTTTGCTCTAAATTATAGTTAACTTGATATGACAAGAGCACAATTATATTATTATTTGTTGATATTAAAAATTAGTTATTCATAATTAAGCAACATAACCTTATACAATTTCATCATACAAAAACAAGAAAAAAAAACTTAAAATTTCATATTATTCATTTTGTAAAATAATTTGATATGCATTCTTTGAGAAAATATCCGTTACTTTAGGCCAATCGTCAACCCACACATGAGTTCAAATTTCCCAAAAATAGGACAATATTCTGCATATGAGTTTTTCATTGGTTTGCAGTAGCATAATAGGGTATTTGAGTACCTGAGCTTATTTTTTTCTTATTTTTTTGTATTCTTCTCGTGCAACGCACGAGTAAGAATCTAGTAATATCTAAAAATAGGAACTTTGAGTGTCAATTAGTCAAGTGAAAGGCAAACAATTGGTCAAATTGGTAGATTGCTCAAGTTTCATCCACATGAAACGCGAGAAAAATTAAAGGTAGGGACCCTTATCACAATAATAACTAAAGGTAGTGACTTTGTGTGCCAATTACCCAAATGAGCGTCATATGATTGGTCAATTGGTAGGTTGCCCAAGCTTTATGCATATGAAACGCGAGAAAAATTAAAGGTAGTGACCTTTATCAGATGAATATTAAAAGGTAGGGCCTTTATGTGGTAATTACCCAAATGAAAGGTAAAAGATTGGTCAATCGGGTAGATTCCACAAGTTTCACGCAAATGAAAAGAGATGGAAAATTAATGGTAGGGACCATTATCACAATAATATCTAAAAGTAGGGACTTTGTGTGTTGATTACCCAAATGAAAGATTAAATATTGATAAATTTTGTAGATTGCTCAAGTTTCATCAAAAAAAACGAGAGAAAAATTGTTGGAAGGGATCCATATCACAATAATATCGAAAAATAGAGACTGTGTATGCCAAATAACCAAATAAAATGCAGTAAATTGCTCAAGTTTCATGCATTTGATACGTGAGAAAAATTAAAAGTAGAAACCCTCATCACAATAATTTCAAAAGGTTGGGACTTTGTAAGCCAATTACCCAAATGAAAGGCAAAATATTGGTAAATTTGATAGATTGCTCAACTCTCATGCATGTCAAATGCAAAGAAAAATTGAACGTAGGGACCCTAATTACAATAATATCTAAAGGTTTAGACTTTGTGTGCAAATTACCTAAATAATAGTCAAATGATTGGTCAAATTGATAGATGGCTCAAGTTTCATGCGTGTGAAACGCAAGAAAAATTAAAGATAAGGACCGTTATTCTAATAATGCCAATTATCCAAATGAAAATCAAATGGTTTGTGAATTTTGTAAATTGCTCAAGTTTCATTCGCATGAAACGTGAGCAATCTACTAAATTTACCAATCTTTAACCTTTTATTTGGGTAATTAGGACAAAAAGTCCCTACCTTTAGATATTCATGTGATATAGGTCCCTACCTATAATTTTTCTCACGTCTCGTATGAATGAAACTTGAGCAACCCACCAATTGATCAAATATTTTATTTTCATTTGGGTATTTGTCACACAAGGTCCCCACCTTAAGATAATATTGTGATAAGGTCCCTACCATTAATTGTCTCTCTCATTTCATTTGCATGAAACTTGAGCAATATACCAATTGACAAATCATTTGGCTGTTATTTGGGTACATTGCTCAAGTTTCATACATTTGGAACGGGAGAAAAATTAGAGGTACGAACTCTTATTGCAATAATATCTAATGGTAGGGACTTTATGTACTAATTACTGTGATAAAAGGTAAAATATTGGTCAATTTGATAGATTGCTCAAGGTTATGCGTATGAAACGCGAAAAAAATTAAGGTTAGGGACCATATCTCAATAATATCTAAAGGTAGTGCCTTTATGAGAACAATACCCAAATAAAAGTCAAATGATTAGTCAATTGGTAGATTGCTCAAGCTCCATGTATATGAAATGTGAGAAAAATTAAAGGTGGGGCCCTTTTTCACATGAATGTCTAAAAGCAGGGACTTTGTGTGCCAATTACGCAAGTGAAAGGCAAATAGTTTGTCAAATTGGTAAATTGCTGAACTTTTAAGCACACGAAACGATAGAAAAAATAAAAGTCTGGATCCTTTTAACAATAATAGTCGTGGGTACGTGCGTTGCACGTGCCGTGTTTATACTTTTGTATTCTTTAACGTCGACATCATTTATTTATCATTATTGAACTATATAGTAAGGATTCTTATCATTTTTATCATTTGCTATTATATTAATGGAAAGTATCGAGTATATATAAACAGCATAATAAAGTTCACATTGTGGGGCATTGAACAGAATCAATGACTCTAATGACGAAGAAGGTGATGATGACGGCATCATTTTGTATATGCTTTATTTTGTATATTTGCAAAATGGTAAAAGGTCATACAATAATGTAATTGTGTCAACTATCAAATTTGAGGGTTACCTGGATAGAGTACGCCCAAAAAGAGACACCAATATGACTACTATTGCATTGATGTCACTTCCACACGAATTGCTTTCTTGAGCATATATGTTCAGATAATTTGAAAAAAAAAAAAAAACAACATCGTCATCATCATCATCAATCGCAGTGCCCCTCTTTTTTCATGGCTTCTTGATTCAAAATCTGTAATGACAATTAGGAGAACCCAAATAACAAGACAGCTATATCTATAATGAAAACATAACTCATTACAAAGCAATTAAAAGTAACTTGATAAAATGAATGAGCACTTACTTTTCGGGCATTTGTCTAGCTGCTATTATTTTCAATTCAACACTTTTCATGCTTGTTTGGACCTCTTCCAAATTTTAAGACCATCATTCCAGTGCCTAGCTTGCACTGCTTTATATATATTTATCAAGAAGTGCATAGCTCAATGATAACCAGAGTTAAATCCCCCAATTTTTAAACAATTCATCCTGCAAATGTAGGAATACTTGTGCCCAAACAAAGAAATTGGAGTTTAGTTAAATCAAACCTTCAGCTTCTACACACCAATCCTTATATGGAAGATATGCAATTATTGCTTAACTTTACATTTAATTCAATAACCTACTCATTGACAAGAAGCACTTAACTTCTAGATCTAGGCAAAAAGGAGTCATTCAAATTGCTAATGAGTAAACTCCATATTTAGGGGAAAAAATAACCGGAACTATTGACTGACAGTTTTTCTAATCTTTTACTCTATATCTGATTTTTGTGGGAGATTGTTTACACTGCGTGTCCCTCAAAGATATGGTAAGGATCCTTCTAACTTGTTGAAAAAATTCATAACACATATAGTTGTGGAAATATGAAAGACAAATGTCACGAATAACAAATAATTCATTAGTTGAATATTACACCTTTGTTTAGATTTGTTCTATGTTGATTGGCGATGATAATAGATTATGTCATCTCTCCAAGACATCGGATGAAAAGTAGTTAGCTTATTTGTAAGGAGTCTTAGATTAACAGACCTATAGCTTAAAAATTAAATTCTACAATAACTCTCAATTTTGATCATTTCAAATCTGGTAAGCGTTTTGTAGCATTTACTTGAAGATAGTTGTGGTTCTTTCTCTTTACATGGGGCGTGGCAACTTCCGTAGGTTATAATCTGCCACACGACATCATTTCATTAGTTTCATTTTTTTCAAAAAGTCAAAAAGTAAAGTCAAACCGTAATTTTTTACTTTTTACAAAAAACAACCAATATAGCAGATTATAATCCGGATTATAATCTACGGAGTTGCCAAACACTTTTTTATATTTATCTCAAGAACTATATATGTCTATTTTATGAATTAGCTTTTTCTTTTCCTTTTTGGCCCATTGAACACTCTCTCAAAGGAAATGAAATTTGACCAGTAAAGACTCCAACATAAACCTTTAGGAATGCACTCAATTATTCTTGGGATTAAATTTCATATTAAAGCCACCAGGGGAAAGAAAAGAGAAAGAAAAGAAAACTCAGATTTCAAAGCATCTATAATTTTCATAATTTCTGAAAATTGCTAAATTGTCTAATGTAATCTAAATAAAATAAAACAAAATATCTAACAATACTAATAAACAATCTCAATAGATAACTGGTTTAAGAAATCATAATTAAGTTCATGTTCACACTTATCTCCAACGTAGTAAAAC